>JBAMJV010000746.1:0-50623 GCA_037951105.1 Echinarachnius parma | reverse complement strand
CCGTTCCCCGGTCGGGTTGTTGATGATTCCGTACTTCTTGAAAAACTGACATTAAAAATCTGTACTATATACGCCCAACATTATTTTCATTTTTCGATTACACTGCAGAGAATCACCGTGCCAAGCATTCATATAGAAAGTGACATTCACAAAAGTGTGTTCATTATTAATGTATAATTTACAAATACACACATGAATAGTGTGACATTAAAAGAACAACAAACTGTAACTATGACAATTAAAGAAAAGAGTTTGTGTGGGGACTTTCACGTTAAAAGGCACCCGCTTGTGACAGACATGAGCCCCCCCCCCCCCTCCCCCCCCCCCCCCCCCAACACCCATAGATAACTCATCCAAAACCAGATCCAACTACTGAAAGCCAATCAAGTATATACACATATGTAGATCTACAAACGTACTTCGCCAACTACCTGCATCGAACCAGCCACGCATTATTCCTATGACTGTCCACATGGTCTAAAATCCAACACATTCGTTTTGAAAAAAAGGTTGTCATTCACCCCATTCATACTTACGTCTAGCACTGACCTGGCACTGTCCTAATTCCTATGACTGTCCACATGGTCTAAAATCCAACACATTCGTTTTGAAAAAAGGTTGTCATTCACCCCATTTATACTTACGTCTAGCACTGGCCTGGCACTGGCCTAGCACTGGCCTGAGATAAGATGTCTACCCATTCATACTACTACTAGGCATCAACAGTGGACAACGTAACGCGCAATATGCCGAGCCAGTGTTAATAGACACAAGTATGAATGGGATGTTAGATAAGTATGCTATTACCTTCTCTTATATCTTGTAACTAGTATTTGACATCTCAGTTTTCACTTTTCACTATAATACGTAAATATATTGTTCAATTTCTTTGCAACTTTCACACATTATTCAGATAGATCTTATAATTAAATTGATACGTGACAGATTATACTTTTGGAAAATCGTTTGAAGACTAATCAATTGATCTCTTTAAGACATTTAGAATCGTTATTGCGCAGATCTATGCGCCCGATATGTCATAAAAATAGATTGTTTACTTTAGTCCATGGGCCCAGACGAGAAATTTCACTTATCGGTACCATCTAAGGAAACTAATCCTAGTAATGATTTTTGAATTGGTGTATATATATAGATCATATTTGGATGTGATAACCATCGCAGACTGGCAGCTTATTGGTAGTAATCATCTCTGGAATGTACCCCCCCCCCCCCCCCCCCCCCCTCCTCCGCATAATGAAAGCGAAAAGGCAAACTCTGAAACATTCACTAATGATGCAATTGCTGTTTCCACATGGGGCTAGAATGAACTACAAACCACAAATACATGTCTGAAATGCTTTATTTTATACCATCCGAATAATCCTTTCTGTCATTCCTGAAGGCAGAATTTGTTTTATGGCAGAAAGGGACGAACAATAGGGCCTATCAAATTGTTGCTGATTATAGTGATTTTCAGTAATTTTAATTTATAGTATTGTCATACAGGTTCCCTGGGTAGTGCTACTGAATCGCAGTAGCCTACAACATGCACATGTTGTATGAGGAAAACATTTATGAACATTTTACAAGTTGTTACCGCAGTTATAGGAATTGCCCTTCCCCTACCCTAGTTCCAACAAGCGTCCAAAATGTGAAATTTACGGATAACCCAACTTTCACCACGCTACTGTGGCATGTTTATGTACTATGTTTTTTGTAGCCATGAATGTCCTTGTGATTGTGCCAAAACATTCACACAATGGATCAGTAGTCTAGTCTTCATTACTGTTATCAGCATCAGAGTCATCGAGGTCTACAACCTCTTCCTCGACATCAGCGGGCTGGTTGCTGCAGGTTCGCAACTTGCACATGTCAGTGCTATGTTCAGGCTATTGGCAAGGCACGTGTAGTCTGGGAGTTTGCACGACCGTCCACACTTGCAGGAAAGTAGTTGCAACACTGCATCCGGTGCTGGAGAACCCTGCATCCACTCGATGGCCAGCTTCCCGTCATCATTAGTGGTCCGACCACAACCCTTCGGACTTGGAACATAGGATTGGCATTGCAGACAGCGCCTCCAAATAGCAGCCTGGTAGTTTGCACGGAGGACGTGCATGAATAGGCAGTCTTCACATGGTGGAAGCTGACTGGACACTATCTCTCCCCGTCTGGCACAGAAGAGTTGTTGTCGGAGTTCAATGACTTTCGTGGTGTTGGTAGACGGCACGTACATGTGGCAGGTGACCTCTTGAAGCTTCTGAAAGAGCCCGGTGGATACTTCCCATGAATGACTGAGCTGACTGAAGGCCCCTTGATAGGTCTTATCCGACTGCATTTGCTTCAAGGCGCCCATCTTTCCCCGGCCTGCAAAGGCACTGACTGTATCACAACTGGAGAACACGTGCAGTCCAACCAGGGCATCACAGACACTGCCTCCCATCGATCTTGCAAGCTTGTCAATGTCTAGGAACCGTGTGCGGGTTTGCGTACCACACTTCTGATACACGGGGCATGGGATGTCCTTATTGAAGGCAAGACACAGCACGAGGACATCTGTATCTTCGGCAGCGATCACCACAGCCTTGTACCCAGCATCTGCTGCATGCAGCAGATGCAGAAGCATTCGGGTGTCTGCTTCCTCCTGCGTGGACTTCAGCTCTGCCACTTCCTCCCAGTGGTCCTTGGTGAGCTTGTAGCAGACCTCCTCGCAAGTTACATAGAGCAACTTTTCCTTTAGTTTATCCCTGCTTTTTGTTTCTTTCCACTCCTCCACCAAGAACTTGATTAGACTTGCCTTGTTAGAAGAGCTGCAGAGCAGTTTCTTCCACTGTTGAATGTTGTGGCCCGGTGCGATGCTCCTGAACTGGATTGCTGTGCTTGCACCTCTGTTGCAGCTCTCTGCGTCTTTGATGGACGTCTCAGGTAAACATCGAAGACAACACCAATGCGTTTACTCTGGGCTCCATCATGAAGAGCCGTTGACAGTATCGCTTCAGCCAGGTGTGAAAACGTCTTGTCATTCCCTTTCATCATCTGTACCAGGCTCATGCCATCAATGACTTTGCTGATGGCTCTGCAATAACTTCAGCGGGAGAAACACTCTTTTCCAGCTCTCTGGCAAGGGTTGCTTTGTTCGTCTTCCGCAGAGATCCATTGCCATTAGCAATTGACCATGGCAAGAAGCCACCTTCCATGAAGTGCGTATGTACTTCGGGGTGGTCGAGCGGCAGTCGGGATATCTGTGCGTAGTAGTAGGGTAGGAATTGGGCGTAATTCAGCTTGTCATAGGCAAAGCACCATGGAATCATCTCTCGGATGGATACTAGGTGTAACATCCAGTCCCCTATAACGGTCCTTTTCCAGTGAGAAGAAGAAGACAAGACTTATGACCCTCAAGAAGAAAAGAGGAAAACAGCCACAATGTAGGCAAGAGCAGTGAAGTTCTGCGCATGTCTATGATTTTTGCTACTGGTAGACAGCTTGACATGTATGACTTCATGGAAAAGCATGGGTTTAGTGATATAGTTCACCTACTCTGTTCAAGGAACCCGGCAATATGTGAAGTGGTAGGAAGACTGCTTTCCTCTTAGTGCCAAACCAAATTTGTCTGATGTTTGCCTTCGGATAACAGAAAAAAACAGCTGCAGTGGTCCTTTCACAAAGGTGAAACATTTTAAGCAATTCCAAAGTATGGAACCGCTTTCTTCAGGTATAGCAACAGTTTACAGGTACCCATCAACATGATTGTCTTGCCCAGGCTTGCTGTGTAGTTGACACTAGAACTTCTATCACTGAGGGACTATCCAAATTCTATACATGATGGAATGTTTGGCTTGGGAATGTGCGCATTCCTATCAATGATGGCGTGAGAAGCTCGTTTGAGACAAATGAGAAAAGCGTCCTCACTAGGAAGCAGTAGCTTCAAGAGAGCTGACTCGTTGTTCAAAAACTTGTAAGCTCTCAAATTTCCAGATCGAAATCCTTAAACTGGTCTGCTTTGGTGATGTACACATCCATTCTTGTGTTCGAGTGATAATGTTATCTGTTATAGCATTGGCAGGTTTTTTTTTACCAGCAGTGTCGATATGTGCCGATTCTAAGCTGTCCTCAACCACAGCTCTGAGAGATCAGTGAGACGTGCTTGTGACATCAGTGTCATTGGCATGGATAACTACTCTGTCGACTATGTGTAGAATGTATAAAGTAACAGCATCTTCATGCCTGTTGTGTAGATCCAAGCCGACAGGAACCTCCATAGCAGACCCCACTGTGAGAACTATACTCTTTTCTTTCTATCCACCACCAATGTGCAGATGGCTTTGACCAAGCTAAGGTTCAAGCTGTCCATAATCTCACCACCTTTCACAGGGTAAGCTCTAAAGGTTTGTTTTGGTAGCTTGATATACTAAAAAAATCATGTGGATCAGTAGCTGCACGTTTCCCACTGACTTCATAGACTTTGGCTCATTTTGTATAGGGCACACCTCTGTTCATGTTCAGCAGACTTCAGGCTGGCCTAATTGTACATGTATGTTCATCAAAGGTGTATGATATAAGTACAGATTTTTTTTTCAGCAATAGATTTGCGTGCCATTTAATGACTGCTTCAAATTCTTCACCTTTATAAGATGGCCAGTTATGGCACACATTGCATTAACAACCACTGTCCTTTTACAGTTCGGTTGTCATTGACTTTGACTACAACCACTTTAATAATAATAATGAAATATTTCTATGAAGCGCATAACACGGAAGCAAAATTGCATCCCTGATGACACGATTCTGTTCAGGTGTATGGTGTGGCATGGATGAATGGAGATGCAGCATAGACAGATAGAGGGAGCATACTTTTCAACCCTTTTTGTAGAGATGGCTGCCTTTAGTGGGTTTTTGTAGATGCTTTTCAAGTTTCGCTTCATGTGGACTTCCAGCAGCTAGTCCAACTATAGGTTGTGTTTCTAGAACGGTCATATGAGACATTTATGTGGGCCAATATTTAACATGAACCAACTTTCATGATATATCTCCTTTAGACCTAGAAATAAAATTGCCCTCAAACGTGTCATGTAAGCCTACGGACACACCAACCTGCGGGTGGGTAGACCTCGATAATAATTATGTTTGGAGTCCATTGATGAAAGGCTGGTCTTTTGAACACCCCCTTCCCTCCTCCCGGGTATCTGATTCACGGGATAAGTATTTTGTAATGTTGTGGATATATTTTGTATCATTTGATTATAGTAATTTAACCACATCTAAACAAATTATTATAACATTAAAAACTCATATTCTTATGTATTTCATTGTTTTTAATGCTAATGTGATTTATTGTTTATTAATGTATGTATGCTAAGTTTCATTATACAATGCTCTTAATTGATATCTAAAATGCGAATTGCATGTTTAACGATCGAAATATAGCCTATTCTTCATTTTTAAGAATTCAGTTGTCTTTTATACATACGCGCTGTATACGAATTTCACGTCCGTATGTGATATATCACGTTGTAACGACGTGTGACGCATTACCCAAAGATGCAATATGCTCAAATTTGGTATCAAACCATGCGCAGGACTTTAGGAAAGTCCTCCATGAAACAACAATATGGAATCAGCAGTGCATTGTGGTGTAATTTTGCAAGATGTGTGACTGGGTATTCATGACCCCTAAGGTTTAAACACACTATTTAGTGTATTATAGGTAAAATGGTAAAAATGCAAAATACATACACTAAGCTGCTCTTCTGGAACGGTTATCACATATTGAAATAATCATATAGTCCCTACCAATAACTTAGTAGCCCTAAAGTTTGGTTTCCTCAGATGGTACCGATATATGCCTGGGCCCATGGACTACTTTGCGAGTCAACCGGTTAATTTGATATGCGTTATCTGTGAGTTATACTATTTTACGATTGTGTATATATTTTCCATTTCTATTTTCTTTTATTGCAAAAGATAATCGTTTACGTCTATGGTTTCACAATATCATTATAATAATCCATAGGCTATAGCATTTTATGTGTTCTCAATATGCCTGAAAGTTATCAATTGTAAACGAAGTTTAATCAACTTTCATACTTAAAATGAAACCGGGAAAATCGGGCAATATACAAAGTACAAAATGTACTTGGATGGCAAGATGACAAAAAAAGAAAGGTTTACGATTTCTCCCAAAACAGTTGCTCATTTTATAGAATAATCCGAATCAATGGACCAAAACAATAATTACTAATACAAGTACCTAAGTTATTATAATAGAAAATGGATTCGAATTGGATAATGTGCACGTAGTTCGCTTTCACGGAAGCATGACTTTTAACTGAGTAGGTATACGATATAGATCTACAGTAATTTGTATTTAATAATCAGTAATTGCACGAGTATAGAGACTTTATCTGGAAAAATGAAATAAATAGCAGACATAAATCATAGTCATACTCACCGAAAATTCTAGTACACGTGGTAAAATTCTACACCAAACAAAATATGTATCGTTCCAACGAATTTGAGTTTAACAAAATAATGTCCAACGTTAACAACCAGAGCTAAGCACGATGTAGCTTATATCAAGGAGTGGGCATTGCTTATTAAAGTGTATGCGCTGCTAAATTTGGGCGCCAAACTTACACCAACTACAAAGAACAAACCAAACATAGTACTTGTAGTATACATTCTAGCGCAAATGCATGCGGCATTAAAGGGATCTAGTAACTTTGTTGAGATGTGCAAAAACTGATGAATGGTTGATGCAATGTATACTGTTGTTATCTCATATGTCCTCAGGGTATTGTGTGAAAATTTCAGGTCAAATGGACAATGTATGGCCAAGTAATGAGCGAAAATGCAAAGTGATATTGGGTGATATTCACCAACTCACTGCATTCACTTTGTACAGGGATGAAAATCTCGCCCGGAGATTTTCTTATCTAAATACTTCAATCATACATATCTTTGTAATGAAAGGGAAATTTGAAAAACCGAAAGCTGTCCCATGATTTTATTGTTAATACGAATACAACAAGCTATAAAGGAACCGCTAGAATTACAATTTTATTTTGAGGATTTGGACAATGTTACTAAGTCCCTTTAATACCTGGCACGATTACAGAAGCATTGCAGAAGCATGTACATGCATGGCAGGCATGGCGTAATTTCTCAAGCCACTGCGACAGCGGTAGTCATGGTATAACTATGCACGGCCCGGAGACGGAACGAACAGTAGAGAGTGCGATATACGACCCCGCCCCTCGCCTAAAAACCCGGAACTGAGTATAATAACTTAGATATATTATGAAAACACGTATCCCTACTAATACATCCCATTCTGGTATCTAAAACGTCACTAAACAATCTCAGAAAAAGCTTTAAAGGAACTAAGTAACACAGTCAAAATCCTCAAAACTTACTTGGAACTCTACAGTTCTCTCATACCTTATCATAATCATATTATTAGCAATAAAAAGCACGGAACAGGTTTCGGTTTTTCAAATTTCCATTTCGTTCAAAAGATATTTAGTGTTCAGATACGAAATTGTCTACGGGATGATGTAATGCTGTGTCAAAGTAAGTACAATGAGTTAGTGAATATCACTTTGCATGTTTGCTCATATCTCAGCTAAAAACATTTTCACACATTATACTTTGTAGACATATCAGATCACTCCAATACACATTTTTATTATTCACTCATCATTTTTAGTAACGAAAACCTGCACAATTACATTACAAACTAGTATTAGTTATAACTCTACCATGCTCGAAAGGAATACAAAAATAAGCAAAAAGCCCATTATTATTTTATCAGCCCTGTATTTTAATTTTTTGTATAATATCAGCAAAGTTACTGGATCCCTTTAAACTGTTGTGGTTTGGTGTCGGGAAGGTGCATACATGACTATGAATGACAGGAAGGCATATTTGTGAATTGATATAAATAATTGTGTGTTTTTTTTTTTTCAATTGTGTTTGTTTAATATAAACACAATTTACTGTTTCATTACCTCGTTTCATTCTTTTGTGGAAGTAATAACTGCTTGAACCGGCGTAATACGTGTCAAAAGCAAATATCTCGATAACAATGCAAACAAAGCTCAAGGGTTTGAAACTTTGAATAGGTGCATGTTCGATCTACGTTTCATCAGCGCTTGAACAATGGCCGTGTTCCGCAACCCTTCTTTGTACAACTTATCATGCTACACCTAAAGTTGTATGAAAAGAATCAACAACCATTTTTACACAGCGTTTTTTTTTACAAACAGTGTATAGCTTGTATATGCGCTGCTGAATTTCGGCGGGAAACTCGGTAGTCAGTGGCGTAGGGGGGGGTGGGGGGGGGGGGGGGGGGCACGTCCCCCCACCCAATAATTTGGAAAAAACAATAGAAAACATAAGGGGTCATTTTTTGAAAAAACAAAGAAAAACATAAGGTGTGCCCCCCCCCCCCCCCCCAATAATTTTGCGTGCCGCCCCCCCCCCCCCCCCCCAATCAGTCCGACCACGCTACGCCACTGTCGGTAGTCATGGTATACCTACGCACGGAGCGATAATGGAACGAAAAGCTAGAAAGTGCGACACGCCCCCGCCCCCGCCCCAAACCCAGAACGGAGTATAATAACTAAAATACACGTATATGAAAACACGTATCCCTACTAATACATCCCATTCTGGTATCCAACCCCTATCCAACACGTCATCAAACAATCTATTTAGCACCATTACTCTTGCTCTCCTTCAGACCATTGCAAATGTACACACAATATTGTCATATGCATGGGCCTTTATTAAAGAGTCAGTCTTGATGATTATTGTCACGACCATTGGCGTAGCTACGTGGACATGTGACCCTCCGCCCCCATAAATAAATGTTTTTTTAAACAATGAAACAAAAACATACCGGGAATATTTTTGAAAAAAAATAAGAACATTATGTGTGTTTTAGGCCCCAAAATCCAAGAGAACAATTACAAAATTAAATCTTTCGTCAACATTCTCCAAAGTCAAAAAAGGTTTTTGAATGAAGGAAATATGTTCACCTTAAAAAAAAGGAATATACATGTATAACTTACAGTTACACACATGACAAGTGTGGCATTAAAATAACAAAAACACTACGGTATGACGATTAAAGAAAAACCCGCAACTATTTTCTAACACCATCACAACACCACCATCACCGCAACTTTACTAACACCACACCACGTGCACACCACCACCCCTACAACTATTTCTGAAACCACCACCACCGTGCATTTGTTAGTATTATTATTATTATTTATTCAGCATTTTATACAAAGTGCAATGTAAACATACAAATTGAAGTCTTATCACACTACCGCATAACACTTAGTAAGGTTGACAAATATAGATGTACTCGATGTATAGTGTATGCATATAAAATCTCGTAATCTCTCACGTGCATGCGTTTTGTGTGTCTGAGAATACATTATTATATGATTATGCCAAGCACAGCTGGTGAACGGTATCATGATTTCTGCAACAATAAATGACATCCTGTCTGATCGCATCCCGATCGCATCATGTGCAACCCCAATTAACCTTAACCTTTGTCTGATTAATGTCTTTTGTATACCCTCTATGTTTGTATAGTGCATAATGCAGAAGAGTCTATATTTTGTAATGATGATAACACTCAAATACTTATATGTTGGATTGTTTTGTAAAGCCAAGCTTCCCGGTTGAGCGCCCTTTTATTCCAACTCTACTGTCTGTGAATATAAGGCTTATGAGTTATGATTATACGATTGATTTGCACTGGTATCAGTATAATACAAATATAATTTTTCGACGAATCAATCATTTGTACATTTTAAAGATCTGCTATCAAGATAATAAGATATCGCTAATGCAACAACAAATAACATAAGTAATAATGACAAAGCAACTGGTAAAAATAACACTATAAATTAGTATATGATTATATAAGGAACTGATTTCCAGTGAATACAGTAACGTTAACGTACCAGTTAAACATCTTCTTTCGATCGCTCCTTCACGTGATGTACGTGAGTAGGGCATCTTGGACTTCTGGCAGATAAAGTTTTGCATTCTTCGCAAATATAACCAAACAGTAAGTGGCGCAATGGAAATTGAATTAATGCTTCCAGAATGATCATGAACAGGACTGATCATGAAGCGATCACGCCTTAGTGTTCACATTATTTAAGCAGTGGTGTATTCATTAAAATAACGGTAAATAATGATATAAGAACAGAGAGGAGAGCCTCTCTGATAAGAACGAGTGGGGGATGCTATTGGCTACTGAGAGGCATTCACAAGTATGCCTTTTCTAATCATTTATTTCATTATTCATGTTATTCATTGATTTTGAAAGAAAATCACCCGAAGTCACACCTAGTAACATTGAGTATTCCATGCATAAGCATTATTTGTTATAAACGCTAGCCTGTAACTTCGTTTTCTTGAATGAATATACAGTATCTACGAATTCAAACGGCAAGATAAATAAAAGCTTTTCACCACCCTACCACTCAACCACCACCACGACAACCATAAACATTACTGGCAAGTGGCAACAATGCAACACCACCACCACGACCGCAACTATGGCTAACACCATAAAAACCACTACCACAAGTGCACCACCAACACTACCACCGCTAACTATGATTACTAAACACCATCGAAGCACTGGCGGTACTGTACCATCTCACCACCACCACCAGTCACCACCAGTCGTCACCACAAACAGTCCACTACCACCGACGCCGCCACCGCCACAACTGTCTTTGAACAACTAGTGGGCCTTCAATATACATTATATGAGTCAAGCTGTTTCGTATTAGATTTAGAGACTTGATCTGGATTAATGAAAACTAGAGACATATTGAAATCAATACTTACCGTCTTACGAAAGAAATTCCTGTCGTAAAGGATCCAGTAAAAACTTTCCAGTATCACAAAACTTTCTCGTCCCGTTCTAAAAGTTACAATTTGTCATAGTTTAAAATCAAAGCTAAGCGTGAAAGGCTATATTTTGCTAGAGTTTGTGTGCATTTTTTTTAGCAGTATGTAGCCACAGTTAGAGATGATTGGAGTCTTGGAGAACTACTGTGAATCCTGCACTTATACGGTATAGGCCTACACACTCTGTGCGGCAATTAAATGTAATGTTGGATGCGGATCGGAGATCCAAGTATATTATGCAAGGGAATCAATGCGCATGTGCGGCACTCCCTGTGATATGCATGCGTGATTGGTTGAAACCCATCGATAATGTATCCTCCGGGAGCTCATGAACTTTATTATGGGATAAGCTTGCACCATGCTTTATATCCATCTGTGGGTTATTGGGAACAGGACTAGTATTTGTGTGAATGTATGTGTGTGTGTGTGTGTGTGTGTGTGTGTGTGTGTGTGTGTGTGTGTGTGTGTGTGTGTGTGTGTGTGTGTGTGTGTGTGTGTGTGTGTGTGTGTGTGTGTGTGTGTGTGTGTGTGTGTGTGTGTGCGTGTGTGTGTGTGTGTGTGTGTGTGTGGCTTTATGTATAAACAAGAGAACAAAATAAGGTGGTTTATCGTTGTGATTAACTTGGGAAATGTTATAGGGAATAACCTTGTGGTGTGTGTGTGTGTGTGTGTGTGTCTGTGTGTGTCTGTGTGTGTGTGGTTTGACTGTGGTCCTGCTGGTTGTTACATGGTTCAACCAGGGAAGTGGGTGTTCCCATTTCCCTGGTTGAACCAAGGAGGTATAGAATCACACATGTAAATTAATTTTTTAACCCAGTCAACATGGTCAAGGGTGTGCAGCTTGTTTCGTGTTTCTTTTGTTTCTGTGTTTTTGTTTTTTTACCTCTTTACAAGTTCGATTGATATGGTAAGAAGGGAAAAAACCATTGCAGGGCAGATATAGTTGTTGTTATTTTTGTTTTGTTTTTTAGTGTACCCATGTTTTGGTATTGCGGCTAACTGTGAACTAAGGAATTGTGTGTGGTTTAGGAACGTGGCTTTATGTATAAACAAAAGACAAAAAAAGGTGGTTTATCGTTGTGATTAACTTGGGAAATGTATTTCTTGGATTAATTTAAATGTTAGAGGGTTACGGGATAAGTTTAAAAGAACACATATTTTTGAATGGTGTAAAAGTAAAGGAAGTGACATTACTTTTTTACAGGAAACATATAGTACTACAGGGTGTCTCAAAAAGAATGGTACAGTCAGGACAAAAATTATTAAAATATGATAACATGATAATTTTTTAGATTACTTGGTATCATATTACAGAGGAAGAGTTGTGCTTTCAAATGCTGTTTGTATGACGTATTTCCATTCATCGGATCTCAAATTATGTCTGATTGAATACGAAAATACAACAAATCTATTTTTGCCGATTTGCGTATTTGCACTGAAAATGGCGTTGGATATTTTGTTGCACACATTTGATATTCTCATTAAGAATTATGATATTATAACGATGAAATAATGGCTAGAGTATAATTATAGTTGTCACTTATGACGCTGGAAGGGTTAACGGTGGTGAAATATGGTACAATCTCCCTAAAAAGCAACTTTTCTGGATAGAGTTCTTCCAAATTGACCTTGATTCAGGATTCTGATCGCCTCATATTCCTAACACTTTTGACAATTACGAATGGTGTCGCAAAGCTAAAAACGTTTTCCTTGTTACTGTTTTCCTGTAATTGATTGTAGACAGTTGTCAGGATTTGCGTTCGAATATTGGGACCATAAAGAGAGTTTCCTCAAGGGATAACGGATTGTAAAGTGTAGCAAAGGCTCGCATTGTAATATTACACATTAATGCTCAAACACTACTTCAGTAGACGAATCTTTGAAGATTTTGTAAAGCCTCTGTTGGACAAACAAAAGGCGTGAAATTTATTAAAATGTAATTCAGACATTGGTAACAACATATTTACACATCATATTTAGCCAAATGAATAATGACATAATACATGCTTTCTTTTTACATTTTTGCTCTTAAAATTATAACATATTGGTAAATTATCTAATGCACAGCACGTAAATTGACACAAAGTGGATTTCGAAATTTTTGCAAATAAATGACCATATCTCACGACTTATAAACTCAATTAAGATGAGATAAAAGCCACCAGAAAGCCTGATTATTCCTCTTTAATATGACACCAAATATGTATGTTTTTCAAATTACCTTCATACCTTAAACAAATATTTTCCAACTGTACCATTCTTATTGAGACACCCTGTATATAGAAGTAGAAGAACAGTGGAAAAGGGAATGGGCGGGCCATAATTCTTTAGTCATGGGTTAAACCACAGTAGGAGTGTTCTTATTTTATTTTCTCCTCATTTAGATTTAGATTTAGATGAAGAAGGGAGGTACATTTTATTTAAAGGGGAAATACAAGGGGATACATTTTCGCTGGGAAATGTGTATTTCCCTACACGAGACAAATTACAATTACAGGTTGATTTTTTTTTAATAAGCTAGATAAACGTATTTGTGAAGTTTTTGATAAGATACTCAGTAATATTGGGGGAAGATTTTAACACTGTAATGGAAGGGGGCGTGGATTAGAAGGGGCAAACATTGTATTAAGATCTAGGTTTATTGATGTATTGAAAGGATTTTTGAATAAATATGATTTAGAACATATACGTATGGAGGAAACCGAAATCCTAATGCTCGACAGTTTACTTTTAGACAAAGGTCGCCTTTAGTCCAAAGTCGTTTAGATTATTAGTTTATATAGTTTAGACAAATTCGTGAGGAACTGTGACATTTTGGTATCGATAACACCGGATCATTCGGGCATAAAATTGCAATTTTAGCATTCAGTAGATAAGTTTGTTTTTGCAAAATCGTATTGGAAATGTAGTAATAGTTTATGCATGGATGAAAACTTTGTTGATGGGATGAATGATAAATTACAGGAATTGACAAATGAATGGTTACCTAGGGTTTTGAATAAATTAGTATTTTTCGATTTTTCGATAATGGAAATTAGGGAATACGCTATGAAATATTCACGTGAAAAGGCAAAATTTTGGAAAATTGAAATAGAGACGCTGGATATTGAAATTAAGGATTTAGAAAAATCAGTTAGTCGTAGAGCCATCTAGGTTTATTATTGATAGTATTAAGTTGAAAAAAGATAAGTTGAATACATTGTATGATTTTTCCCGACAAGGCATTAGAGTACGTTCTAGAGCAGCTTGGTTTAAAGGTTACAGTCCGTTATTCCGAAGGTTCGTTATTCCGAAGGTTCAGTTATTCCGAAGGTTCGTTATTCCGAAGGTTCGTTATTCCGAAGGTTCGTTATTCCGAAGGTTCGTTGATCCAAAAATAAAATCGGGTTCGTTATTCCAAAAATTAAATCGGGCTTGTTATAATACTATAGTTTGTGTTTTGTTTATTTAATTTACAGCCTGCATTAAGCATACCCCTCCCCCTTTCCCTCCCTTGGCCAGACCAATCAAACATGTAAGTTTATTTTATCTCTTTATATGAAATTATAGCATTATAACAAACCCAAATTCATTTTCGGATTAACGAACCCGATTTCATTTTAGGAATAGCGAACCTTCGGAATAACGAACCTTCGGAATAACGGACCTTCGGAATAACGAACCTTCGGAATAACGAACCCGATTTCATTTTAGGAATAGCGAAACTTCGGAATAACGAACCTTCGGAGTAACGAACCTTCGGAATAACGAACCTTCGGAATAATGCAACAAATGTTCGGATTAACGAACCCTATTTCATTTTCGGATTAACGAACACTCAGGTATAGGAAATTTGCGTGTTCGGAATAACGAACCTTCGGAATAACGAACCTTCGGAATAACGAACCTTCGGAATAACGAACCTTCGGAATAACGAACCGCACCCGGTTTAAAGAGGGGGAGAATAATTCTCAGTATTTTGTACAATTGTTGAAAGTAAATAAGAGGAAAAGTGTCATAAGAGAATTGTATAATTATTAAGGATAATGACATTTTAAAAGAGATAAAGATATTTTACGAGCAATTATATTCTTTGAGGAATGATAGAGGTCAAAATAATTCTTTAGTTAAATTAACAGAATAGAGAATATGTGAAGGTAAAATTACAAAAGATGAATGTTTTAAGGTTTTGAAAGAAATGAAATTGAATCAATCCCCTGGTCGAAATGATGGTTTTACGGTGGAGTTTTTATTATACATTTTGGCCAATATTAGGGGAATTGTTGGTAGAAGTATTGAATGAAACATATGAAAGGCGAGAATTAACGGTGTCTCAAGGACGCGTTGCATATTAAAAAGTATAGACCCATTACGCTGTTAAATGTAGATTACAAAATATTATCAAAGGTTTTAAAAGGTTTTTAATTAAATAATTAATTATGATCAGGTGGGATATACAAAAGATAGGAATATTGTAGAAGCGGTTCGATTGATAGAGGATGTTTTATTTTATTCTAGGCATTCCTTGGAGCAAGGACAGGGTTTTTTAAGATTTTGATTCTGTATCCCATCAATATTTATTGAAAGTGTTAAAATTGTTTGGTTTTGGTGATTCGTTTTGTTCTTGGGTGAAGATATTTTAGAATTGTATAAGTATTTGTATTATGAATGGGTGGGGGGGGGGGATTCCACTACATATTAGGTAAGTACAACCGTGAGCATAGCTGCCCCAAACGCCACTATTTTGCCTAAAATAACATGCTTTTTTTGCCCAAATATGACACGAGTTTACTTGAATATGAGTACATTTCTGCCCGAATATGCTATGTGTTTACCCGAATGTGATATGATTTTGCCAGGAGAATTTGAGGTTATGTTTACCCGAATATATACCAAAACTCAACTATCCCTTTAATATCCATTAATGAACTTTTGAAATAAACTTGGACCAGCTATTATATCTATATCTGTGTAATCGGGATAAGGTATTTGTGTGAATTTGTGTGTGTCGGTATTTAGGTGTGTGTGTGTGTGTGTGTGTGTGTGTGTGTGTGTGTGTGTGTGTGTGTGTGTGTGTGTGTGTGTGTGTGTGTGTGTGTGTGTGTGTGTATGTGTGTGTATGTGTGTGAGAGGTCCCGGGCAGCGTGGTTTGAAGAGGGAGAAAGAAATGTATTTTGAACAGCTTTTAAAAACTAACAAGAGGAAAAGTGTAATTAGAGAGATTTATAATGAAGAGGGTAAAATTATACAAGATAAAAATGGTACATTAGATGTGATTAAAAAGTTTTATAATACTTTGTATGCATCAAAGGATATATAATTATTAGATGGAAGTGGTACTGTATTTTTAAAGGATATACCTAAATTAAGTAAAGATAGTCAGGAATTATGTGAAGGTAAAATGGTAAAAGAAGAATGCCATAATGTTTTGAAGGAAATTAAATTAAATAAATCACCGGGTAATGATGGTTTTACTGTAGAATTTTATTGCACTTTTTGGCGGGTTTTGGGAGACATGGTGGTAGAGGCATTTAATGAAGCTTTTGATAGAGGAGAATTGTCAACTTCTCAAAAACAGGGGGTCATAACATTGATTGAGAAGGAAGGTAAAGATGTTTTATTTGTGAAAAATTATAGACCAATAACACTTTTAAATGTGGATTATAAGATTGTCTCGAAAGTTTTGGCAAAGAGAATGAAAGAAGTACTTGGAGAAATAATCCATTATTATCAAGTTGGATATATTAAAATAGAAATATAGGAGAGGCAGTACGTTTAATAGATGATATGGCATTTTATTTATTGTATAGATCTGTTGGATTTTTAGGCGCCGTTGATTTTGAGAAGGCATTTGATTCTATTTCACATAGGTATTTATTTAATGTATTGAAATTATTTGGATTTGGTGAATCCTTTTGTAATTGGGTTCAGATGTTATATAAAGATATAAGTAGTTGTGTAATGAATGGCGGGCATTCAACGGGTTATTTTGATATTTTGAGAGGGATGAAGCACGGAGATCCTCTCTCGCCTTATTTATTTTTGATAGCCATTGAAACTTTGGCTCTTGTTATTAGGAAAGATGTTAATTTTCAAGGAATTAAATTTGGGGATCATGAAGTTAAACAAGTAATGTATGCTGATGATATTACAATATTTGTTAAAGATATAAAATCTATAAAAAGATTACAAAAGATTTTTGAAGATTTTGAGAAAATTAGTGGAATTAAAGTTAATAAGGAAAAAACTAACTTTTTGTGGATGGGTTGTGATACTGAAATACCAGGGGAACCCACTTTTGGAAATTTAGTTCATGAAATAAAGATTTTAGGTGTGTATTACACACGCAACAAAATACGGCAAGATGATTTGAATTACAAAGAAGTATTAAGTAAGATAAAAACGTTTATTAGGGTGGTGGAAGCAGAGGAATTTAACAATGATGGGCAAAATGCAGTAATTATAAACGTATGCACTTTCAAAATTAAATTTTGTTTCTTCTTTAATTTCGGTACCTCGGTGGGTTTATGAGGAAGTTGATAAACTGTCATTTGATTTTTTGTGGAATGGTAAGGATCGGAATTAAGAGAAAATTTTTGAATCAGAATTATGAATTTGGAGGACAAGTGCCCACTATGCGATCTGAGCGTGCGAACTAGCCCGAGTTGCTAGCGATCTCGGTTCGGTGTGAATCGCACCAGTTCGCCGCGAGTCAGCCCGATCTCATTGCGTACGCGATCTTTTCGGTGCCCACTATGCGATCTCACGGCGACTTCCCCAGAGAAATGCATAATCCGCTTTGCGCGTTTTTTTTTATAAGCCCAGTGCCCACTTTGCGATCTGCGCCTAGCGATCTAGAGCGATCTTGCCGGAATAGAAGCTATCCCCTGAGATCTGTGGTTAAAGCCTAGTGCCCACTTTGCGATCTGGGCCTAGCGATCTAGAGCGATCTTGCCCGAATAGGAGCGATCCCCTGAGATATGTGGTTAAGTCGCCAAGTGGGCACCAATGGCCGCACCAGATCGCTGTAACTCGCGTCCGCAAGGGTGGTGTCGGTTGCGGTCGCCGGGGTTTTGACATGTTCAAAAATCTGGCGACCAGATCGGTCTCGATCGCATTCGCGGCGATCTGGTGCGGCCATTGGTGCCCACTTTGCGACTTAACACAGATCTCAGGGGATCGCTCCTATTTCGGGCAAGATCGCGTAGTGGGCATTGGGCTAGCGACCTTGGAATCACATCAGTTCGCAGTGAGTCAGCCCGATTCCATTGTGCACGCGATCTTTTCAGTGTGACTTCTTCGGGGTCATGTCTTGGCCCCATTTTGACGCATTATCGAGGAATACAATAGCCATGGATTCACGCTTGTTTGATTTGGAATTTGTTAAATTTGTTGGAATTTGTTGAATGTGCGAGCATGACCAGTCATGGCTAGCCGTTTTAACATTTATTTCCTTTTCTTGATATCAAGAAAACAATTCTTGGTTCTCGCAGGGCGCCTTTGAAAAGCAGTTTCGCATAACTGAACATCGAATTCTTGATGTAAATAAATCATTTTCTGTTGTTAACCAATGGAAATTCGTGGGCAGCTTGGGCTAGTATGCTCCCCTGGGAGTTGAGATGGTGCACAAGATAGTTGTGCGGGTTTGAACTGTACCTGATGACCAAGGGTAATAATGCGCCTCTGAATAGGGCACCTAGATACATGGCGCTCTATAAATGCTATATATTATTATTATTTCAAGAATTCAATTCTTGATATCAAGAAATCGAATTCTGGATATCATGAATTTATTTCTTGATATCAAGAAATCGAATTCTGGATATCATGAATTTATTTTCTTGATATCAAGAATTTAATTATTGATATATAAAAACAGAATTCTTGATATCAAGGATTGGATTCTTGTTATCAGGAAATATGAATAATTGTTCAAACGGCTAGCCATTTGTGCGATCCCGCCCGACATGCGATCGAGACCAATCTGGGCGGTGCTCACTGTGCGAATCTGCTTGCGAGTTTGCCCGATCGAAGCCGGAGGTCGCTAGATTTTTCAACATGTCCAAAACCTGGCGACCGCAACCGACACCACCCTTGCGGACGCGAGTTACAGCGATCTGGGGTGCCCACTTTGCGACTTAACCACAGATCTCAGGGGATCGCTCCTATTCGGGCAAGATCGCTAGGCGCAGATCGCAAAGTGGGCACTGGGTTTATTAAAAAAAACTCGCAAAG
This sequence comes from Echinarachnius parma, assembly GCA_037951105.1. Classification (NCBI taxonomy): domain Eukaryota; kingdom Metazoa; phylum Echinodermata; class Echinoidea; order Clypeasteroida; family Echinarachniidae; genus Echinarachnius; species Echinarachnius parma. Next base: position 31,462 of record JBAMJV010000746.1, on the reverse strand, counting down.
CGCATTATGATGTCAAGACAAGCAAGAGCGAACAATACCTGGCTGTAATCCTCAACCATGCACGCATGCGTGGAAATAGGGACAATAGGAAGTCGCCGTGAGATCGCATAGTGGGCACCGAAAAGATCGCGTACGCAATGAGATCGGGCTGACTCGCGGCGAACTGGTGCGATTCACACCGAACCGAGATCGCTAGCAACTCGGGCTAGATCGCAAGCGCAGATCGCCTAGTGGGCACTAGGCGCGATCCCCAGAGATATGTGGTTAAGTCGCAAAGTGGGCACCAATGGCCGCACCAGATCGCTGTAACTCGCGTCCACAAGGGTGGTGTCGGTTGCGGTCGCCAGGTTTTGGACATGTTCAAAAATTTCGTTCTCGATCGCATGTCGGGCCGGATCGCACATGGCAAGCCGTTTAAACATTTATTCATATTTCCTGATATCAAGAATTGAATTCTTGAAATCAAAAATTACCATTGGTTAACAACAGAAAATGATTTCTTGATATCAAGAATTCGATGTTCAGTTATGCAAAACTGCTTTACAAAGGCGCCCTGCAAGAATCAAGAAATGAATTCTTGATATCAAGAAATTATTTTTTGTTGTTAAAGGGGTAGTTTAGTTTTGGTAAGGCTGAACTTTAGTAACCAAACCTGGACAGTAACATTATAAACTAATAGTTATTACTCCACCATGCTCGAAAGGTATACAAAATTACAAACGACTAAGTAAAAAGTATGTTATCATTCAAAAAGAGCCATTAAAACACAAGAGGGCGCTTTCTAAAAAGGCATTGGTTTCAACCATTTTTCATACAAAATAATGCATGTGATGTTCTATTAAAATGATGATTAAGTAGATAGATCATCAACAACTATTTAAAAAACGCTTTTGAACATTTTTGAAAAAGTGTAAGCATTTTTTTTTATTTTTTGAAAAAATCATCTAATTATTTGGGCCCCAAATAATTATAAGATCAAATCGTTCAGCCGTTTCTGGACCGATTTTGACCAAATAAAGTTTATTCTGCCATTAAAATTGCATGTTCTCTCAAATTCGACATTCAGTTTTTCATTATCTCACAACAAAATTGTGATGTACAGCGCCCTCTCTACCAAAACTAAACTACCCCTTTAAGCAATGGTAATTCTTGATATCAACAAAAAGGAATAAATGTTAAAACGGCTTGCCATACGCACACATTCAACAAATTCTAAAAACAGATGATGATATAAAATCAAACAAGCGTGAATTCCTGGCTATTGTATTCCTCGACAATGCATGGAAATGGGTTCAAGGCATTTCTCAGGGGAATTCTGACTGAAAAGATCGCGTGCACAATGAAATCGAGCTGACTCATGGCGAACTGGTGCGATTCCAAGGTCGCTAGCCCAATGCCCACTGTGCGATCTGCGCTTGCGAACTAGCCCGAGTTGATAGCGACCTCGTATTTGTGCAAATCGCACCAGTTCGCCGCGAATGCGATCGAGGCCGATCTGATCGCCAGATTTGTGAACATGTCAAAACCCCGGCGACCGCAACCGACACCACCCTTGCGGACGCAAGTTACAGCGATCTGGTGCGGCCATTGGTGTCCACTTTGCGACTTAACCACAGAACTCAGGGGATCGCTCCTTTTCGGGCAAGATCGCTAGGCGCAGATCGCCAAGTGGGCACTTGGCTTTAGAATGAATAATTTTTAAATTTTTGTAAAAACTCAACGAATCGTCGGTGACATTACGTACCGGCGAATCTTCAAATTTCGGTCGATTTTTCGATTTTGAGTTTTTGGCATATTTTTGATGTCTATACCCAACTCTATCACATATCTGCATTTCAGTCTTCAAAATTCACGATATCATTGATTTTCAGAAATTGATATTCGAAAATAGAGACAAAATTGTGATAGAGTTGGGTATAGACATCAAAAATATGCCAAAAACTCAAAATCGAAAAATCGACCGAAATGTGAAGATTCGCCGGTACGTAATGTCACCGACGGAATAATGTGGCTTAAACGTCTTTTGTATGAGGATAAGCATTTAGGATGGAAGGTTTATTTTTATTATTGTTGTAGATCAGTAGGAGGAAGGTTTGTGTTTTTATGTGACTATGATATCCATAAGATGGATTTAAAAGAAGTTCCGTCCTTTTAATATGTAGACATTTTGAAAGTTTGGCAAGATATAGAAAATTGTAGACACTTTGAAAATGAAAAGATGAATCCCATTGTTTTTAATAATAGACATGTGTGCTTAAGAAATAGAATGATCTTTGATCAAGATTTATTACAACGAGGTATAAGTAAGGTGTCTGATATAATGTTGAATGGCAGTTTGAGATATGTTGCTCACTTTTTAGGCTTGGGAATAAAAGGTGAAGGGTTATTAAAGATTCATGATATTTTTTGTGCATTGCCTCTTCAATGGAAAGATGGTAATCCTATGAGCGAATATATTCAAGTAGATATTCGAACATTTGAAATTAGATTAACAGTTTTAGGATAAACAGGAATGTTAATTTATTCAAAATCTAGGCATATGTATGAATATTTAGTTAAAAATCTTCAAAAGGAATATAATTTGTGTATCGGGGATGGACATACTAATTTTGATTATAGTAATGAAGAATTGAAGAATATTTAAAAAGCGCAGTTTTGGGGGTTAAGTTGAGAGAATTTCAATATAAATTATTGCATAGGGCACTATATACAAAAGAACATTTATTAGGTTATACGTATATCATACGTATAACTTATTGATTTCGTTCGAATTTTTATTTATTTATTTATTTATTTATTTATTATTCTTCCGATTTTGTTCGTCGCATATCTCCAGATCAGATGAATCAATCGTAATGAAACTTCACATGATGATAGATCTTCATCTGACTTAGTGCAAGAAACTCATTTCAATGTCGTCACATCTCTGTGACGTCATCAGGACGTCATTTTGTCAAATTTCAATAATAATCATATCTCAGTCATGCATCATCAATTTCACTTCAAATTTCGAATAAAATTACAGGTCAATCATCATCTTTTAAGCTCATGCGCGTGCGCTAACACTCGAAGAGGCGCGCGTACGCGTCCGTCAAATGAAAAAAAATGATCAAAACCCTAACCCGAGTGATTTACTATAATATGTTTCAGACAATTTTAAGCGTTTCAAAAAAATCCGCGCGTGCGCGTCGGCGCGCGCGTAACACAAATGAACAAGAAAAATTTCGTTTTTTTACATGTTTTGCAATCCATAAACGCACCCTATCAATTTTATTATTGTTGACTCATAGTGACGGAGTACGCGCGCGTCAAAGTCAAAATTACGCGCGCACGCAAATTGGCAAAATATGGTAAAAACATACCTTTTCTTTTCGGCCATAACTTTTTTGTTAGTCCATAAACCCCCAATTTTGATTCAATAGTCGGAACGATTATGAGTTGTAGATACGAATTCATACCTCATTTATGCCAAGTAAATGTTATGACGTCTTCATATTGAGGGTTAAACCTGAAAATGCGAATTTTAACCGATTTTAATTGATTTTGAAATCGATTACAGCGGACTTCCGACCATATCTTGCTTATTCTCCATCAATTTTCTCCCAAATTTCGATATGTTGTAGTTGGGGTTATGCTCTAAAGGAAGTGTGGTCATTACTATCCAACAATAGGAATTTAAGCACTATAGTATGTCTCTTTACAATTGTGATTAGTCTGCCTCGCGTATTTTTGGCATCCGCGCACCCTTTTCTCTCATCCCGAGGCAGATTATGCACAACGTTCACCCCTGAAAAGTGACCTACTTCCTTACTGCGCGCAGTACGCGCGCTGTGCAAGCGTATGCGCGGTGTTTTCTATTTTCGGAATGTAACGCCAAAAGTTCAATTCATTACGTTAAATTTAAAGGGGGAAAAGGACAGTTCTTTGCACCAAGATGAATTTAGCTCGCGGATATCTTGTTTTTAGAAATTTGCGTCACTTTTTTAGACCATCTTCTGATTTGTGTCGGAAATATCACCTATTGATTTTAGAGGCGGAATGGAATCACGGCGTGGTAGCCCAGGATCTTAGCGCGACACTAGTAAGTATCGTTTATAACAAATAATCCCGGAAACGGGACAACTAATGATTTTAAGGGAGGCTTGCGTAGTTGCTATGTATCCTGGTATCCGCTCAGTATTGACTTTGCACGTAATCGACAGAAAACGCGAGACAGGTCACACATGTACAAAGTCAATGGCGAGCCTAACCGAGCGGACACAGGCATAGAAAAGGCCAATTTTCGTGGCGCTTAAAATCGTATAATTTCATCCCAATGATCAGTGTCTTCAAAATATTATGTAAACAAGTATTGGGGCGTTCGATTATTGCATAAATCAGTCCATGAAAATGTCAAATTTTAGCTGTGTTGTCATTCAATCAAAGAAGTGAGCGAGTGGCAACACCTTTATGGCATTCTTCAACACACTCCATCAATTTGCGTCATTGTTGACTCATAATAAAAATGAACGCGCTCGTCAAAGTCAGAATTACGCGCGCACGCATATTGGCAAAATATGGTAAAAACATAAACCCCCAAATTTTATTCAATATTCAGAAAGATTATGAGTTGTAGATATGAATTCATACCTCATTTATGCCAAGTGAATGTTGTGACGTCATAATATTGAGTGTTCAAGTTGAAAATGCGAATTTTAATCGATTTTAAAATCAACTACAGCGGACTTTCGACCATATCTCGCTTATTCTCCATCGATTATCTCCCACATTTCGATATGTTGTAGCTGAGGTTATGCTTTAAAAGTAATTAGGTCTCAACTATCCAACAATAGGAATGTAAGAACTATATATATTGTGTCTCTTTACATTATGATTGTTATGATTAGTCTGCCGCGCATCAACATTATATATTGTATTGGCAAATGCAGAGTGCAATCTTTTACTTGAATCATTTACCATAATTTATTTCAATCTGTTATTTTTAAAATCATCCTTTTAGTTTTATCATAAAAAACGGTACGTATAACCTCAATTCGTCTAAGTGACGAATTCAACATCTAGTTTAGGTTTGGATTTGTTAGTGATAATTTATGCTCTTTTTGTAAAAATGAGATTGAAACATATTCACATTTATTTTGTAAATGCTTTTACGTACAAAGGTTTTGGTTAGATATAATAGAATATTTTGATTTGATTGAAATTAGGAATGTTGATTGGAAAATAATTTTTGTAGGATTGGCAGGTAGATCGTATATAGTCAAATATATTAACTCTATTATTTTTTTGGTAAAGCATACTATTTATTATTTTAGAATAAAAGGTGTATTTTGGATAATGAAGAAGAAGAACAAAAATAGTTGCTATTAAAAGGGGTAAATTAGGGGTTCACTTACAAAAATGGGAACACCATAAAATACATGTAATATGATTAATGTTATTTTGTTAGTATTATAGGGAATTTGTTAATTGTTATTAAGGTTTTGGGTCTCTTCTCTCTTTAGTTGAATGTGACAGCTTTCTATATTGTCAATTAATTTAGGTTGAAATCAAAATGAGCAGATATACTGGAATGGGTGTCTGAGGTATGTGTGTGACCGTGGTGTGATCAGTGCTTGGGTGGGGATGGGGTTTTTCTTGGGCTATTTAGGGGGGGGGGGGGGGGGGGTAAAGGAGCATGTTTTAGTTCCTTTTTTAATCTATAGTTATATAACCTCCATTATGTTTATTCCATGAAGTCAGGAAATTGAATATACAGTTGATTTGTAATTGTTTATGTATGTAAGATAACCATTTCTATTTTCGTTCATTATAATTGAGATGTTCACACTGGACATATTTTGTTTATGTATATGCAATTGTAAATGTTATATGTACAAGTTTGGAGGAATAAAAAATTACTTTAAAAAAATTATTTTAAAAAGTGTGTGTGCGTGTGTGTGTGCGTGCCTGTGTGTGTGTGTCGGTATTTGGGTGTGTATTGCATGTCTGTGTATAGTATACCTGTGTTCAAGCGTGCAAAAGGATAACATGGTCTTTGTCAGTGTAGTTTTCCGCAAGTTTCACTGATCGCGACTAGTGAAATGGTACATAATGTACGTAAAACCCCCATGGGAACAAACAGTGCACTTCGGGGGACTCAAATATTTGTTATATCTCATAGACAGGGGCCTTCTATTCTTTGCTTGATTCTTTTCCCATCATTTGATTTCTCGATTAATCGTGCATGGGCCCACCCCGAACTTTGTGTTCGTAACCACTTGTCATCATCATGATCATGCACTTTTAAAGTGATTCATTGAAGGAACTACAGCGTCTAGATGGCCTAATTTTCACAATTAGGCTCTCTATATTAAGTAATTTTTCCTCACGAAAAAGAATTTGGCAGTCATTTCCCATGAAATCAATCAATTTTGGGGTAGTTAGTAAATATCTATATGTCCTGGGAACGCCCCTTTTAAATCGCCAAAATGTGACGTCATCTAAAGAACGGACTAATGAACTAAATTGTGTAGATGACGTAAGCCAATGAATTGTCAATCACATGTCAATCACGCTGCCGATTCTGGACCCTAAATGTGGGTGGGGCGTAAACTGACTGCTAAGTGAGATTTGGTATCAGAAAATTAGTCCCAAATCACTACTGTGTTTATTTTCGTGGAGTTTTTGTTTCGGCAGACCTATTTTACAAGTCACCAACTATGGAATAAGTGCCAAAGTACGTTGTATTCTTTAGTTCCTTTAACTTTTATTAAATTCGACCAAAACCACTTGAAACTTTCACATTTCTCTTATACCTTGTTATCTGGCTATGAAATGGTAACAGACAAATGAAATGAGTTTTTATTAGGTAGGTAACTAGGTAAATATTCAGGATTGAATGAAAAGGAATGAAAGGTGATAACATCTGACATAAACAATGGCGGATCTACGGGGGGGGGGGGGTTAGGGGGCCGGGTTTAACCCCCCCCCCCCCCCCCCCCCCCCACTTGGGCTGCCAAGTGAAAATGTGATGTGCATAGAAAAACGCCATCAGGTGTCCAGACCCACACAGTATCCGCATCGTCATTGGGTCAACCCCCCCCCCCCCCCCCCTTTAGCAAAAAGCTAGATCCGCCCCTGATAAATGATAATTTTTCACCAAGTAAAGAGTGTTCAAATCATTTTTTTTTTCAAAACTTTATTGCAGACACAAAGTGCACACGGCAGTTTTGTTTTGGTTTCTGTGTTGTTTTATACAGTATTATACAGGTTGTTGTTTTGACCGTCCTTCCGTCCGTTCGTCCCGTTCTTTTGGTCGCGTTATCTAAAAACCCGATTGACATCAAACTTGGTACATGTATAAATGTTGACTTACTTACTTACTTACTGCCCATTATGCCTCCTGGCACATAGGGCAGCAACAAAAGTCTTCCATTCCTTCCGATCCTGGGCCAGTCTCTGGATGGTTCCCCATGTGTGGTTCAGGTCTTTCATCTCCCCTTCCATAGTTCTTCGCCAAGTGTTTTTAGGACGTCCCCTCTTTCTTTTCCCTTCTGGTGTCCAGTGGAGGGCTGTTCGTGTGATGTCATCTATGTTCTTTTTCATCACATGTCCGATCCATCTCTACATTCTTCTCATGATGATGTTCTCCATGCTGTATTGATGGCATTGGGCATACAGTACTTCGTTTGAAATGGTGTTTGGCCAGAAAATGCGACATATTCTTCTCAGACTCTTTGTGTGGAAGACCGAAATGTTGAGGAGCCAATTAACTAATTTGACTTTGGGGTCATGAGGTAAAATGCTAAAGGTCATAGGGTTCATTATACATGCGAAAATAGCTTGTGGTCGCATTATCTCAAGACATGCAGATTGACGGATAACCACCAAGCTTTGAATTTGTACCTGTGTATAGAAGCCAATACTGGTTAAATTGTGGGGTCGTGAGTTCAAAGGTTTCATCAGAATTGCTACCTGTATGTATCTTGATGATTTTGGAGTCGAGAGGTCAGAGGTCACATGGCTCATTATATAAGCGGAAATATCAAGAACTGGTGGGCAGATTGCCATCAAACTCGGTACTTCTATATATCTTGATGAGCCATGAACTGATCAGATTTTAGTGTCATGAGAACAAAGGTCACTCAAATTAGGGATCATTATACAAATCGCAAATGGCGGAGATATGGTGCTTGTAGCTAATCGATGCATCTGGAAATGTTGCCACTATTTTGCCACTATGCCACTTAGCAATGTACAAACATTACTTACGAATGTTGGTCAATCATTTCCACAGATCCAATTTCTGTTATGCATCAAGCAATTCGAAGGGGTCGGTGGTGACAGTACCCTAGTCGATGGCTTCAATGTTGCCAACCAATTGAAGAGGCTCGACCCCGAAGCCTTCAAAGCACTTTCTTCTCATGACGTAGAATTCTACCAGAAGGGCAGGAAAGGACATGGGAAATACTTCCAACTTGCGAGGAACAAGATCATTCAGTAAGTTTAGTTTGATCGATTAGAAATAATAGTAATTGTGACTCGAACCACAAGCCTTTGGCGCACATTCTCTGTAGGCATGTAAGGATGTTGAAATTACCAGACATGAAAGGATATGGGGAATATTCCAACTTGCGATGACACAAACAAGTTACACATGACTAAGTTTGATTCCTATTTTGAAAACAGTGATTTTTAAAATGTTTAATAATCATATGTATTAGGCTCAAGACAACTGCATGAAAGTAATATTTTGGTAGTTCTTGAGATATTGTACTAATTTTGGTAATCATTCTCGCAAAAGATATACACTGCCTTTAATTAATTTGTATGTTTTTTGTTTATACTATGTATGGGAGTAAGTTAAACTTTGATTGTAACAATGACAATTTGTTTAATTCGGATAATGTTCACTCACAGGCTTGACTCCAAAGGAGACCTCCAGCAAATATCTTACAGCAACCATTCGAGGACCTCCATAATGCGCATGCCCGCCGAGGAGGTGACGCCATTTTACAGAGCACTGCGGCTTTTTGTTGATCTTCTCTACAACGAGAAAAACGTGTACACCTACAAGATGCAAGAAGGTACGAATAAGAATAAAAGTAGAATCAAATACAAAAATAGAATGATTGATTGATTGCTTGATTGATTGATTGATTGATTGATTGATTGATTGATTGATTGATTGATTGATTTGGTTGGTTGGTTGGTTGATTGATTGATTGATTGATTGATTGATTGATTGGTTGATTGATTGATTGATTGATTGATTGATTGATTGATTGATTGGTTGATTGATTGATTGATTGATTGATTGATTGATTGATTGATTGAGTGAGTGAGTGATTGATTCAATGATTCATTTATTCATCCATTTATCAATAGATTAGTATATTTATGATTAACTTATTAATTTGTTGATTGACCACATTTCTGGTGCAACATACACGATAGCTTCAAGATCGACGAAGTGATTTTTATTTACTTTATTTTGTGATATGAGTACATATGACTATATAAAATCAGATTAATTAAAGTGTTTTGAGATAAAGAAATGTTCTGAACGCCATCTCGCCTTGTGCTACGTGGAATGGAATCCACTGGCAATAATGTTTTCGGAATATGAAATATTCAGAAATATACTGACGTAAACTTTGATGGACTTTCTATTTCATGTTCCCTCAAATCTCTTCACAGGTGACCTTAATCGTGCTGAACAACTTCCGGTTGCTGCATGGTCGGAACTCGGAATTGCTTCGAGATGAAAGAGGGTTCTGAACGCCATCTTGCATTGTGCTACTGGGGTATCATGTGCAGTCGCATGGGTACTGGCAAAGATTTTGAGACATTAAATAATTCAATTTGATAGACTCTCTTCTTATATTCCCTCATATTATATCACAGGTGACATAATCGAATACAAGGGCTTTCATTGAGATGAAGCAAGGTTCTAACTTTTGAACGCCCTTGCTAGCGCTGCAACAGCCATGACAGCCGTTTGAGGGGACATCATTGGAAAACGTTCGAGATATGAAAATATAAATCTGATTAATTCCTGATTTTCTTCTTGAATTCTCCCTATCACAGGTGACATAATCGTGCTGAACAACTTCCGGGTGCTGCACGGTCGCAAGGGCTTCGAGATGAAGGAGGGTTCTGAGCGTCATCTAGCTTTGTGCTACATGGACTGGGATCTACTGTACAGCCGTATGAGGGTACTGGCCGAGCAAGCCGGAGAGAACAGCTTGTAGACTGAATACAAAGATCCACATATGAAAGGGATCTTGTACAAATCCACACAACTTACCTAGAACTCGGTCTTGTGGTTCTCACATACCTCGTTGTATTCGTATTACCAATAGAAGCATGGAGCAGGTTTGGGTTTTCAGAATTCACAACTGTTATGCAAAGTTATGCAATGAGTTATCAAATATCACTTTGCATTCTTTTCATTACTCGGTCATATGACCAGATGACATCCATTTTGACATGGAAGATTCATTCATCACTCAGTGGACATATATCATGTAGGCCCATATCAGATCACAGATATACACAGTTTATCAACCCTTCGTCAGTTTTTGCAAATGTCAACAAAGTTTTTATAGTCGTGAATTCAAGGTTTTAGGACAGTTCCATTGTATAATATTTCATGTCGCTGTCTCAATACACTGTTAACCCGATATGTCCATACGCTGCTTGGATGATACACGAGTTAATTCCTATATTGTGCTTTTGAATTTGACTGAATTGTTACAATGCTTGTACTCGTATAATATGTTTGTACGTCTGTATTTTTTACTTGTTATCGTGTTATTTGATTACATGTAGAAGTAAAACTAATATTCTTTTATACTCGTCGAAAAGAAATGCCGAATTAAAGAGTGAATGCTCTTGCACATTACATTACAAATAACAGTACTTTATCAAATAATTATGAATCAATTAATCGATCGATCAATCAATCAATCAATCAATCAATCAATCAATCAATCAATCAATCAGCTAATGGCCGGACGGGTGGACGATTGAATGAACGAACAAATTAATGAATACTAGTATATGAATAAATATATTTAAAAAAGTGAAAGCTCTTGTGGAGTCAACATAATACTTTAAAACTACATTCGCGATTGCATGAATGAACGAATGAACGAATTAATGAATAAGTAACAATTACAGAAAGGTTGAATTGTAGTTAATACAAACAAATCTAAAATAATTTCGAACATGCCCATGAAATTATGGTTACAGTCCGTTATTCCGAAGGTTCAGTGATCCGAAGGTTCGTTATTCCGAAGGTTCGTTATTCCGAAGGTTCGTTATTCCGAAGGTTCGTTATTCCGAAGGTTCGTTATTCCGAGGGTTCGTTATTCCGAAGGTTCGCTATTCCTAAAACGAAATCGGGTTCGTTTATCCGAGAAAAAAAATCGGGTTCGTTATTCCGAAGGTTCGTTATTCCGAAGGTTCGTTATTCTGAAGGTTCGTTATTCCGAAGGTTCATTAGTCCGAAAATAAAATAGGGTTTGTTAATCCAAAAATTAAATCGGGTTTGTTATAATACTATAATTTGTGTTTTGTTAATTTAATTTACAGCCTGCATTAAGCATACCCCTCCCCCTTTCCCTCCCTTGGCCAGACCAATCAAACATTTAAGTTTATTTTTATCTCTTTATATGAAATTATAGCATTATAACAAACCCAAATTCATTTTCGGATTAACGAACCCGATTTCATTTTAGGAATAGCGAACCTTCGGAATAACGAACCCTCTGAATAACGGACCTTCGGAATAACGAACCTTGGGAATAACGAACCCGATTTTATTTTCGGACTAACGAACCTTCGGAATAACGAACCTGATTTCATTTTAGGAATAGCGAACCTTCGGAATAACGAACCCTCGGAATAACGAACCTTCGGAATAATGCAACAAAATTAATGTTCGGATTAACGGACCCTATTTCATTTTAGGATTAACGAACCCTCAGGTATACGAAATTTGCGTGTTCGGAATAACGAACCTTCGGAATAAAGAACCTTCGGAATAACGAACCTTCGGAATAACTGAATAACGAAGCGCACCCGAAATTATTTCCTCTATGGATATACTGAGAGTTGCATAAAATATTAAATAATTATTGTTTCTAAATGGCTTTCATAATACTGAATTTATGGATCATTATATCGTTGTACTTGAGTGTTGTTTGTTTGCCTTGCTTTGATCTGTAAACAGAGAAAATTAAACAAATAACATATTTTTTGCATATACTGTTACACTATTGCAATACTATTATATCATTGGGCAGCGCCCGAGGAGACCGTACTACAAATCAACAATAACAACGAATTTTGGTCCTGCAATCTCTGTAAATTCAATATTTTGAAAATGGATAACATTATGTACTCTTGTCTATTATTCCTGTTGAAGTTGTTCGTTAGATTAAATTATAATTTGCTCGCTATTATTTTGTTAATGAACTCTTTATATACCTCTCTCACGGAGGTATTATTATCAAATCAATAACAAAAAATATAATATATGGTATAATGATGTAATGAGTTGTTATCTTTGTATTTATTGAATCGTTTACATGATGCAGAAAACACCAATCAATTATGTAAATTTAATATACGGATAGTGAAATGGAAATCATTGCAATGTCGTGTGTTTATTTTGGTAAAGATAATAATGTATCATTTACTTGCCGACTGAGTCTATAAAAGTAGCAATGTTTGCATCCGGAATATGAAAATGAATGTATATCAAATCAAATGTTGATTTAAATTTTCGATCCTCTTGGACTACATTTTTGTCTCATCGACCAAATATCTTCTATAATAAACGTACATATCGTATACCAAGTACATTATTTAAACTATGTATTTGATTTGTGTTTTATTTTAATTTATCGTGTACGTGAGCAGACAATCGTATAGAGTAACACATTCTTATATATTTTATAGTATAATATTTCATTTCTAACAAATACCAACATATTACATAATCATAATCACAAAATATCATCGACAGGCTTCTATCCGTTTTCCCCTTGCAAAATATACTACAGTGTTTGAGGTCATATAATATGATAATCAGAGTAATTCTCATTCTGACCATCACACAGTTATGTTTTGTGGATGTGGTGTGGCAAGATTGGTAGAGCGCACGCTTTCCGATCATGAGATCCCGAGTTCGAACCCTGCCCATTGCCTTTGTCCTTCAGCAAGACAATTTATCCACAATTGCTGCTCTCTACCAAGGTGTATAAATGGGGACCCGGTAAGAGGTGAAAGCCTTTATGTGAACGATCTTCTCACTGCCCATGAGCCGCTTGGAAGGAATACTCCCCAGGGAGTGGAGATGGTGCACACAATGTGTGCTGGTTTGCATTGTATCCTATGACCGGGGTAATAATATCTTTGTAAAGCGCTTATATTATGCGCTATATAAATCAAGTATATTATATTATTATTATTTCACTATAATCAACTCGTGGTGGTTGCTCTTTGTCACTGCATTATGGGACCTATTCTACTGCAGTTTGCCAATGTTTTTCTTGAGTAATTCATGATCTCTCAAACTTCTCCTTTCTGCGCAGGTGAAAGTACATTCTTTGTGGAGCTGAGTGAGACTTCCAGTATCCTCAAACACGCCACCAAGCATTCCCTGGTGCTCGTGGATGAGTTAGGTAAATATAGAGATTTAATGTCAAATAATTTGCTTCCACGCGAAAAGGATTTGAAGAAATATATCTAATAATACGCTTGTAGAAATTAAATATTTCTGTCGAGGGGAAAATTGACATTTGTGTTTGTCTGTTCTCTCCAAATTGACACAAGCAGATCGTCATCTTCTTCCAAATTCAAAGCTACATTGTAATGGCTCAAACCAGACCAGACCAGGTTCACCAAAATTCAAGCCAAGGAAACTTCCAGTCCTTATTGACACATAGCTCCATAACATGACTTGTTACTGTTTGCCTTTGTTTTGGGCCAAAGGTTTTTGGTATCCTTCAACATTTCTTTGGGTTTCATTTCACTTGCCTGACATGGCCACTGTGAGATTTATATTTAAATTCTAGCATTGCATTGTGTATGTCAATCAATAGTGTGTGTCTGTTATATTACAGGGACAGGATCTGTTATGATATTTGTCATTCTCAAATAAATGTTTCAAAAATCTATTTCCATGTGCAGAAGCATTTTTTATTTTCATTTTATTCATAACAAATTAAATGAAACTGGAAAAATATGTCAACAAGTATGATGTGTTTGTTCTATTACAGGGAGAGGCACTGCTACATATGATGGCACGGCCATAGCAACAGCGGTCGTCAAGGAGTTATCAGAGGTCGTTGGTTGCCGGACGCTCTTCTCGACTCACTACCACTCACTGGTGGAGGAATTTTCACATGACGCCAACATCAGGCTTGGGCACATGGTATGTTATCCTATTGGATATTTAGGAAACGTCCTTAATGGTCTATTTAAAATTAAGTGTATTGTTTCAAAAATTCCCATTGGTTTCTTTTTTTTGTTTACAGAGCTCTTCATTTAAATAAAAAAAATAACCTCTTCATGACAATTACACTTACGTAAGACAAAGTAGGTTTGTAGGAGGTTTGTACAAACCATGGTTTATCCATGGTCTACATCTATGGAGTGCCATTTGTAAACTGCTGGAGAAAGAATGTAAACTCCTTACTTTTTAACAATGTTGATGGTACACATTTACAAAATGCACCAAATAAATGTTTGTCTTCTCACATAGTGAGATTTGCTGGTTAGCAAGCACCAACAGTCATATCATTATAAATTATAAATTGTTTTACTTGTATACGAGAAGCACTCCATAGATGTAGACCATGGATAAACCATGGTTTGTACAAACCTCCTACAAACCTGCTTTGTGAATCCGGGCCAAAAGGTTTAATGCTCTTTCACCTGTAATTTTTTCTCCCTTTTGTAGCAATTCCAAACCATGCTCAAACACACTGGAAACTTAATCCACTTCCTAATCACTTGACCTTTAAAGGGATCTAGTAACTTGTTGACATGTACAAAAAGTGACGATTGGTTTAATACAGTGTATATTGTTACTATCTGATATGTCCACTGGGTGTTGTGTGAAAATTTCAAGTCAAATGGACGTTATATGGTCGAGTATGAGCAAAAATGCAAAGTGACATTCACAAACTCATCGCACTCACTTTGTGCACGTTTCTGATGATCTGTTGGATAATTTGACATCTAAACACTTCAATCGTAAATATCTTTTTAACGAAAGGGTAATTTGAAAAACCAAAACCTGTCCTATGCTTTTGTTTGTTAATAAGAATACAACAAGGTATGAGGTAAACGCTATAATTCCAATTGGATTTTGAGGATTTGGACAATGTTACTATAAAGTCCCTTTAATACACTGGCTGTGCTGAAATGGTGATACATCTTCAGATACATTCCAATCAATGTTTCAATCTCACAGTTACAGATTTACCGCATGAAAATAGTTTTGGCACCATATGATGACACACGCGGTACCCCGGGGTACCGCGTTTTGTAGCGCCATCTTGTGTCCACTCGAAGCACAACCGTATTGCGTTGTGTATGCAGTGCAGCGCGCGATTGTATGCACGCTATACCCTGGTACAGCCCTAAAAAATAAATAAATAATTAAACAAAATGGCGGATATTCGTTTGGTACCCCAGGGTACCATTTATGTCATCATATATATAAACAGGGGGGAAATGTCAAAGAAGAAATATTTTGATAGTATGCATTGCTGATCACACATTGATGTGTATGCAAATCTGGGCAACAGCCTTATCAAAATGCGATAAGCTAGAGTTGCAGTCACCATAGAGGGCCCATGGATTTTACAAGAATCTCTCAGGCATTTTGGCCCGGATTCACAAAGCAGGTTTGTAGGAGGTGTGTACAAACCATGCTTTATCCATCATGGTCTACATCTATGGAGTGCTTCTCGTATACAAGTAAAACAATTTATCATTTTGAATGATATGACTGTTAGTGCTTGCTAACTAGCAAATTTCACCATGTGAGAAGACAAACATTTATTTGGTTGTATTTTGTAAATGTGTACCATCAACATTGTTAACAAGTAAGGAGTTTACATTCTTTCTCCATCAGTTTACAAATGGCATTCCATAGATGTAAACCTTGGTCAAACCATGGTTTGTACAAACCTCCTTTGTGAATACGTGCCTGTATGTTTATATCTGGTATTTCTCGTCTCCTCCCTAGGCGTGCATGGTAGAGAATGAGAATGAGGAGGACCCCAGTCAGGAGACAATCACCTTCCTCTACAAGTTTGTCGGCGGGGCCTGCCCCAAGAGCTATGGATTCAACGCCGCTCGGCTGGCTGATATACCGGATGAGGTAGGGTGCTTATTTATGTTTTTTTTGCCATCACAGTTTTCTTTATTGCTCTCATCATTATCATCATAACCACCATTATCGTGGTCATCATCATCATTGTTAATATCTGCATCTAAATCTGTGTTGCCATTATCGTCAGCGTTATCATTATTATCATCACCATCATCATCATCATCATCATCATCATTATCATCATTATCATCATCACCACCATCATCATCATCATTATTATGA
This sequence comes from Echinarachnius parma, assembly GCA_037951105.1. NCBI lineage: Eukaryota > Metazoa > Echinodermata > Echinoidea > Clypeasteroida > Echinarachniidae > Echinarachnius > Echinarachnius parma. The sequence goes on along the minus strand of JBAMJV010000746.1, from coordinate 14,844 downwards.
CCATCACCATAATCATCACCATAATCATCACCATAATCACCATAATCATCACCATTATTATCATGATGAGAACATCTCCTTCCTCTACAAGTTTCTTGGAGGGGCCTGCCGGCTGGCTGATATACCAGATGAGGCGAGTGCTTTATGATGTTCTTCATCAATACCATCATGACCATCATTATCATCATCATCATTATTGTTATTAATATCAGCATCGTGACTATCATCATTATCAACATCAATTTGTATTGTTATCGTCATCATAACCATCATCATTATCGTCATAATCGTCACCATTATTATCATGATGAGACCATCACCTTCCTCTACAAGTTTGTTGGTGGGGCCTGCCCCAAGAGCTAAAGATTCAACGCAGCTCGGCTGGCTGATATACCGGATGAGGTGGGTGTATGCTCCCTGGGGAGTTGCGACACTGCACAAGATGATTGTGTGGGTTTGCCTTACAAGTGTATCTTAGTGATAAATATAATCATGGTGATGATTGTTTGGGCTCTTTATGGGATATATGTGACCGGCTATAGCACAACCCTGCACTTGTCGGTATTTCACGTTTTGAAGAAATGGGCATTTTAAGTTCACAATATGTGTGTAAAAGACCTATGATTGTAAAATTGAAATAATCATATCTTCGATCATATCTTCAATTATTGACCAATGTGTTAAAACAAAGCATCAAATGAGAGCTTGTGATGAGGCCATTCTAATGGTATAGAAATCTACATTTTGATTTGTACCGACAAGTGCAGGGTTTTGCTATAGCCAGTCACATTTTTTTTATGGTATATCATGTACAAAAATCAAGAATTAAAACTTATTTTTCATTGAAAATATCAAACTTTTGTCACAAAGAATTCTCCTTAGATGCCAGAAAAAGCTTATTATTTGCCAATATCCAACTGAAGATTTAATTATTTTCACTCATAAATTTGTAATACTTTTATTTTTTTCTCCCATTTCAGATCATCCAGGTGGCAAGAGAGAAGGCGAGGCACTTCGAGGAGTCGGCTGAGAGGATGAAGTTCTTCCGCACCATCCACAAGATGTGTGGGGCGCCCTCTAGCATCGATCTAGGGAAACTACGACAGCTCACGGCCCGTGTTTAACGCATCAAAAAGACAGCCTTATAGAACGGAATTGTATTTGGGACATTTGATAAAACATTTCCTTAAAAAATGAATTACCAACAAGTGCAGGGTTTTGCTATATCCAGTCACATATGATTTTGATTTAGGGAAGTTATGAGAGCTAACGTAAACAACATGCATGTGATGCATCAATAACGCCACCGAAAGGAACAGTACTAATATGTGTTAATCGGTTATTACAGAGACTGTGACTTGTTCTTCCATCTATACTTGTACTTGTTATTGTTTGGCAAATTGTAACTCTTCATGAAGAAGTCATGACTGAGTTTTATCAGAAATTAAGAAAAGTTAATTGCAGTAACATTCTTTTTGTTTCACTTTGCATACTGGTATAATAGTTGTGTTATAGCCTGATTAGATGATCATGCATTTATGTTAAAGTTTACAAATGTATCTTACACTTTGCATTAGAAATGATGATTATTATCTTAAGTGATTCCATTTACAAAATATTCAATGTCAATTATACATTCTTACATGTCTTACCATGGTTTAAAACCACTATGTGTTTGTAGCAAGACATCAACTTGATGTTTCAAAAGTATTTAACATTATACGATGAGGGAATTATATATACAAAATATTATCATTCAATGTAACTTCCAGTGACAATCTATAATGTCTAATTCCATGTTTATTGGTAAATACTATCATAGGCGTAGGAGGTTGGGGGGCTGCAGCTCCCAGTTTTGGAAACGGCCATATTCGGGTAAAGTCATCCAAAGTCAAATCATAGAGGCGAAGACCATTTTTGTTTTTCTTTGGCTTCAGGTAAAAACGGGAAGGATAGTTATAAATATGCTCCCCTACGCCCATGAATACTATGATGATAGCGCAAGCTTGTGAAAACGGGGTTTTAGATTACTGCAAAAATTGCTTGGATAATACTAATCCTAAAGTAAAGTATATGAACCTTTAAAAAAAGGAATTACATTGAAATACTATGGTGCTTTTGTAGTAGGTCTGATAATAACATCAGTATAAAACTGTATATCCATGCTTATTACTTTGGATAGATTAGCACTTTCTGAACTGAAGGCCAATTTGTCTGCAACAGAACTATGTAGATAAATAGTCACCTATAGATAAATAGCAAGATTTAAACAGTACTTTTCTATGTGCTTTACTTTTGATTTCCTTCTAATACATGAGGTGCTAAGGATCTTTAACAATTGAAATGAAGACAATTTGTGGATGGTCATAATAACTGAATGTATGTATGTAAAATGCTTTACCAATCATTGTATATAAATGTACTAAACAAGTTCACTTTGTCATCAACAAATATGTTATACATTAGAGTATACCTCTTATGAGGAACTGGAAAAGGTGCCAAATCAAATACATGTATGTAACTTTTAAAGTACTAAAATAGAGGGTGATGGTTTCGTTGGAAAGTGAATTAACATGTAGTTGTTTCTTTGTGTGAAAGCAGTATTACATTCGTTGCGAATTACATTTTGTATTAAAAGTTACAATCTCTCTTTGTACAAAAGGAAAAACATAACATTGATTCTGGTATATTTTGTATCTTGAGAGGAAGGAACGTGTTGAAGCAGGGCTTAAAATGATGATGATGATGATGATAATAATACATCTACAGGTTACTTATATAGCGCTATTTACAAGGTATCATACATAGCGCTTACAAATATAACAATTAGTACATACAAATTAACAACAAGATACAAACTATAACAAATCGATGATGATGACGATGTGGTCGTGGTGGTGGTGGATAATTTGATGACGATGATGGTGTTGGGGAAGTGGTGATGTTGATGAGGATAAAAATAGCCTGAAACGTCTCGGAAAGCTATTCAAGAGAATATGAGTAAAAAAGTAGATTTGCTGAAAGTGTATTGTTGCTTTTATGATTTGATAACATTGTCCTCCAAATCCTCAAAATCAAATTGGATTTCTAGCGGTTCCCTCATACCTTGTTGTATTCGTATTTACAATAAAAGCATGTGACAGGTTTCGTTTTTTTCAAATTTCCCTTTCGTTAAAAAGATATTTACGATTGAAGTGTTCAGATGTTAAATTATCCACTAGACTGCGAATACTGTGTACAACGTGAATGCAATGAGTTAGTGAATATCACTTTGCATTTTTGCTCGTTACTCGGCCATATAATGCCATTTAAAGGGAAAGTTGAGTTTTGGTATAGAGGGCGCTACACAAAAAAATAATTTGTGAGATAATGAAAAACTGATTGTCGAATTTGAAAGAGCATACAAATTTACGACGACAGAATAAACTTTCTTTGATAAAAATCGGTTCAGAAAGTGCTGAAATATCAAAAAACATTTGTAATAATTGTGGGGCCCCACAATTATTTGATAATTTTGAACCAGCCGTTAAAAACAAAATTAAATGCTTCCTCTTTGCAAAAATTTATACAAAAGAGGTTTTTGAATATTTGTTGATTATCTCTCTATCTAATCACTATTAAAAAAAAACATCACATGCAAAATATTTGATTTAAAATGGTTCAAACCAATGAGTTTTTAGAGAGCTCCCTCTTGAGTTTCAATGGCTCTTTTTGAATGATATCAGGCTTGTTACTTAGTCATTTGTAATTTTGTATTGCTTTAGAGTATGGTGGAGTTATAACTGTTAGTCTGTAATGTAATTGTGCAGGTTTTGGTTACTGAAATTTAGTTTGACCAAAACTGTACTCTCTTTACCAAAACTCAACTATCCCTTTAACTTAGAATTTCCACACAACACCCAGTGGACATATCAGTTAACGACAAAATACATTTTATCAAAATTCACGATGCGATATTATATTTTAGCAAAGCGGTGATCAAGCAGCATTTTACCACACTATTAATAGGAAATTCCATGACAAAAACTTTGGGGGGCGGGGTATACATTAACAAATAAGGGATAATTTCGATAATTTTCTTTCTCTTACTCAAAAGATCACTAAATTAATTACACTTCCGTAAAATTAATGATTTAATTTTAAAGCCAGGGGATTCCGTAAGTTGCAATTAATCAAATACGCATATTATTGTAAAGTTGTTGTAGGCTACTATTCAAATTCAGCGTTTGTAAGTATGTGCACAGTTGACCCCCAGGATTTGTATATTATCTCAACTTACAACTTAGATTATTTGAAAACCAGAAAGAGATACACTCGATTGTAAGTTACAATTAATGGTAAGTCAGATCATGTGTTCTAAATGCGCAAATCTGATTGGTTGAAACGTACGCGCAAATTTTCTGACTTACAATTAATTGTAACTTACAATCGATTGTATCTCTTTCTGCAACGGGGCCCTGAACTGGTTTCATATTTCTATAAGTACAACATGAACATAACCATAGCCCGAATCCATGTATTTAAATCACTTTTACCATACAAAATTGAATAAATATTGTAAACAAGTTCCTCCTTTTTGAATAATAATTAAGAGGTCAACGGGAGGTACCATGAAGGAATGATATGGAGGTCAGTTGATAGAGCACCGATCTCAAAATCCGGTTTCTGGTTCAATTCCTATTGGAGCATAATTATTTGCTTTTCGATCATTTGCTCTTTGTTTTATTTAATCAATTTTAGTAGTTCAGCTAACCTTGTTAGTAATCAATGAACATGATTTTGATCAAAACAATGTACGTACGTAGGAAATAGAGCCAACAAAACAGAACACTTCGGGGGGAGATTAAATGCAATCATCACATTTACAATCTTGAGTGCAAAATAACACCATCACTTCAGGATTATTTTTTTTTATATGGATGGTGGACCACCAATATATATTGTATATTGTTTGTTATTTTGTATTTAAATTTGTACCAGTCAATATTTTCATCCAATTAAATAGCACAATTAAATATTCGATGAAGTTAAGTGAAAATCTAACACGAATAGGTAAACCCGAGTCCGTTTCATAGAGCTGTAGTTTCCGATCACAGCCAACCGATCATTATGTGATCGATTGTGATGTGTTGTTGTAATCGATTGTGTAAATTCAGCACCCTGAACTGAAAAAGGAAGAAATGCAATGTGTATTTGTTTAATCATGCCAAATATGCTACTTTTATTACAAAATTATATTTAAACTGTTTAATCTATTATCATATATGTATTTCTTACTAGTAGGCCTTATCTTTGTATGATAATAAGAGTATAAATTGGGCTTGTCTAAAACACTAACCATTAAAACGCACTTCCAAATTTGATTCATATACTCGCTGATTCCGCTCTCATGTCACTCTGGTTTCTCTGCAATACGCATAAATCTTTCGCCTTTTACTAAAGATTTCCGTGCAGAGGAGCACAATGATGAGTCTAAAGACTTATTTTTCTCAGGCCTGCCTCCGGCGGGCCTTGCAATCCAATGAAAAGACAGAACCAATCAATTTACACAGGTACCATAAAGGTGTTGCCACTCGCTCACTTCTTTGATTGAATGACAACACAGCTAAAAGTTGACATTTTCATGGACTGATTTATGCAATAATCGAACGCCCCAATACTTGTTTACATAATATTGTGAAGACACTGGTCATTGGGATGAAATTATACGATTTTAAGCGCCACGAAAATTGGCCTTTTCTATGCCTGTGTCCGCTCGGTTAGGCTCGCCATTGACTTTGTATGAAGGTGTATCCTAACTTCGCGCACGAAAATTTAGGATTTGTTCAAAGTGGCTTAGGATCAAGAAAATTACAGTAATCTCAATGAAACAATAATAAATTACCCCTCAAATTCTGAGGATTCGATTTATCTTGAACAATTTCATTTAAACTCACAATTCGTGGTGTTAATGACCCGATTCCGTGACTATGTCATATCAGCAAGAGCTTCTTCACCGAGTACGGTAGTCTCCATACTTCGCGCATAATACATAGGGCACCCTGCCATTGACTTAACACGTATCCCGTGTAGCAAACCGTAACACGCATTTCAATGGCAGTGTGATGATGCAAACATTTTGCGCGCATTAGCATCTTAGCACGCGCACCGTTGTCAAGCTATCTACGGAGATTGCGCGATCCGAAAGTAAATTTGATGGGTAGGTCGAATAAAGGAGCATTTTGCGCAGCCTTTCGATGACAACAAATATGTTCTACTGGAACGATTTCCGTCTAATTTGCTTGATACTTCCTCTTCCATAATTTTGTTGGAACACCAAAGTTGTGATTTACAAAAAAAGACCACAAAAAGTAAGTATTTCTTCAGAAATATTGCTCTTTATTTGCTAATTTTTTGGTTGATGAGTAATTGATGTGTGCTCTTTCAGTTGACATTGAAAATTTCCGTCGCCGTGTCCGTGTTCTAATTTTTGCGTATCTCGCCTATGATCCGCGAAGTTGGGATACGCGCGAAGTTAAGAGACCTGTCCATACATAGTGACCTCTCTCGCGTTTTCTGTCGATTACGTGCAAAGTCAATACTGAGCGGATACCAGGATACATAGCAACTACGCAAGCCTCCCTTAAAATCATTAGTTGTCCCGTTTCCGGGATTACTTGTTACAAACGATACTTACTAGTGTCGTGCTAAGTCTAAGATCCTGAGCTACCACGCCGTGATTCCATTCCGCCTCTAAAATCAATAGGTGATATTTCCGACACAAATCAGAAGATGGTCTAAAAAAGTGACGCAAATTTCAAAAAACAAGATATCCGCGAGCTACATTCATCTTGGTGCAACGAACTGTCTTTTTTCCCCTTTAAATTTAACGTAATGAATTGAACTTTTGGGAATGCATTCCGAAAATAGAAAACATCGCGCATACGCTTGCACAGCGCGCGTACTGCGCGCAGTAAGGAAGTAGGTCACTTTCAGAGAGATTCGATACTGTGATATACTATCAAAGAGAGAAACAGCTCATCGATTGCGCGATCGCCGCACCAGCTGCCAAAACCTGATTTGTGCGCTGGTGTCAATACGGCCCCAATTTGGAGAGTACAGTAAGATCGCTAGACTTGATTTACGGAAATAAAATACAGTCTTTATTGCTTTCACTTTATAATAATACAATTTTTAATATTTATTAACATTTGAGTCAGTAAATACAACATAAATGGGTAAAATATACAATATTCCCACCATAAATTCCAATATTATCGATCGAAGTGACGTCAGAGGACTAGAATCGAAAACTTTGAGAACGATAAAAAAATCGCGATATTAACCTATAATAAGGTTGGGAATCGGCTTCATCTCCATGGAAACGATCACAGCTGACTGGTCTGGTTGCTGCGAAAAAAGGGAAAGTAAATCGCAAAAATACATTTTAATATGACTCCATTATCTGAAAATTATGTCTATCACTTAATAACCGTTGGAATTTCATTATGCAGATCATCTTGACTATTATGAGCGAGTGAAGGCCAAGGGTAAGTGATTTATTTGTTGTTATCTGGAGGATTGTTAGAAGTAATGATACGAGGCTTAAGTAACCGTAGTCCCATATGCGGTATTTTGTGTTGGTACCAACTGGGATTGGACGGTCTCAGACAATACAAAATTAAATATTGAATCGTTTAATCCTCCAAAATACTGCTGGAGGTGGGTCTGAGAGAGTAGTTAGCCCATAGCCCTAGTTTAGGCTAAGCCTAAGGACAGAAGCCCGGTCCTAAGCTAGTATCGACTAATATTAATAATAATTATGACTTGTTAAATCAAAAAGACAAAATGTTAACAATGATTTCATTTTAATTTATCTTTATAATTAAATAAAATAATATTAATAATATTCTTACTCTTACTCTTAGGTCTTAGCAAGCGCATTCTCGAATGACTATACTGACTCTGTCTCTGAGTCTAGTCTAGACTAGTCTACTCTAGGACTAGTCTAGACTCTAGCCATTTTAATTAGACTAAAGACTAAAGTAAAAACTAAAGATGTCTACAGACAGTCTATCTAAAGTAAACTATGACTGAGTATGACATAATTATGTAAATTAATTGTATGAAGTGAGGCCTGCCCTGACTGAGGCTGAGCCGCCCCGACGGCTGGTTTACTGTAGATTTATTTAAAGTAGCGTATTCCATTGGCAGTGGACGAGTGGTTGTAGTATATAGCTAGAATTAGTTGTACGGACGAAAAAATAATTTGCAAACGCCTCAGTCTCAGTTTGTGTGTTGCTGTTGCCTGTTGCAGTGTTGGTACTGTATTAATCATTTAATGGCCCCGGCTTCGATTTCTAGCTATTTTGGGGTTGAATCAATAAATTCCTCATGACTCTGTTTAATGTGCAAGTTCTTTTAATTGGACTGGTTGGAGTTTTTAAATTATAGACATAGTTGCGATTAATGTTACTTTGAACTCTGAAGTTTTGCCTTATTAATATTTTGCTGGTGTACCCATTTGTGAATTAAGTCGAATTGATTCAGACTTCAGCCTTCGCCATCGGCTCGACCTCATCCTCGACTTTGTCTTACTCGAGTCTCGACTGCTCCACAACTTGTTGTCAAATCTTCTGTTCTATTTCATTTGTTAAACTATAGATAGTTACATAATATTAATTTAAATGTTGCTTGTAACTGTAAGTATCGGTTTCCATGGTGGTGTATATAATACGTGTGGTTTACGGGTACACCATGTGAGATGGGTGGATTGGTAAGCCCTGAAAAGGACTATGGTAGTCCTAGAAAGGACTGTTGGTATAGTTCTGAAAAGAACGGTTGGTATTCTTTCTAGGAGAGTTCTAAAAAGAACTGTTGGTAGTCCTAGAAAGGACTGTTGATAGTCCTAGAAAGGACTGTTGGTAGTCCTATAAGTATAAAGGACTGTTGGGATAGTCCTGAAAAAGACTGTTGGTATTCTTTCTAGGAGAGTCCTAAAAAGGACAATTGGTAGTCCTAGAAAGGACTGTTGTTAGTCCTAGAATTAGAAAGGACTGTTGGGATAGTCCTGAAAAGGACTGTTGGTATTCTTTCTAGGAGAGTCCTAAAAAGGACAGTTGGTAGTCTAGTAGAAAGGACTGTTGATAGTCCTAGAAAGGACTGTTGGTATTGCGAGGAGAGGGTGGATGGTAGGAGGGACTCGACGTTTCGAATAGGTTGACTATCCGTCGTCAGGAGACTACCAACAGTTCTTTTTAGAACTCTCCTAGAAAGAATACCAACCGTTCTTTTCAGAACTACACCAACAGTCCTTTCTAGGACTACCATAGTCCTTTTCAGGGCTTACCAATCCACCCATCTCACATGGTGTACCCGTAAACCACACGTATAATATTAATTTAATACAAAAGTTATAAAATTCTCACTAAGTATAAAGAGTAAGACTAAGACACTATCAAGTATCAAGTATCATTCTTATATCTAATTCTTAGTTAGACTTTATAGATCTAGACTAGTAATAATTCTAAAATAGTGACTAGTCTTTACTAACTATATCTAGTCTAGACTAGACTAGTAAGTTAGACTTACTTCAGATTTCACTTGATGTCTTACTCTACTCTAGTCTAGACCTACTTACTTACTATATAATTACTAGTTAGTGACCTGTCCTTGGGCTTGAATTGACGTAGTATTTTAGTAACTTACCGTAATACATTACCCTTGTAGTTACACTTACTCAACAAGTATAAATTAACATTAACAATTATTCAATTAAATCTCTACACTACTCATTTAGTCTATATCATTTATAGTCTTACTCTTACTCTGTCCAAGACTAGTCTAGATTTCTTGACCAACTAATATACAATCTGAGTTATCTAGACTAGTATGAACATAATACTAGAGTAAGACTAATAAGTGCGCTATATAAGTAGCCACCATTATTATTATTATTATTAATAAAATAGTCATTATAGTACTAAAAAAAAATTAGAGAATACAAATTTAAATAAGACTAAATGTTTACTTTAGTAAATATTTACTTCTAGTCAGACTAGAGGTTTATAGAGTCCAGAGCCAGAGGCAGAGTCTTTTAGTTTTACTCTTAGACTTAGAGTTAGACTAAATTAGAGTTAGAATTAGGCCTACTCATTCTTATCTGTAAATCAGTGGGTGTGCTTTGCACGGCGCCAGGTTAACTCAGATTCTTAGTCTAAGTCTGTTGACGAATGAAAGACATTAAACAATTAGATGCCATTAATTTTTCAGTTGATTGTGTCATTGTAACCTTCTAGCCGTTCGTTTTGAAAATGGTTCTAATGCTGCCAAATCCGAAGAATAAGTATGTAAATTATAAATGTGTACTTTTAGATCATACCCCGAAATAGTCATTGATCATTAAGTATACATTTGCAAATATTTTATTCTTCGGATTTGAAGGTCCCAAGTCCTTAAAAAGCAGAGGGGAACCCTTCTTCGGTGTATTAGTTGTGGTTTCTGTCAATCATGTTGTTGAGAAGTGTGTAAGTGCAATATTTATGATGACTTGATCTTGAAAGGGATTTGTGACAAATGGTTCTTCTAAGTTCTAACATAATACTCCTCATTAAATCAAAATCGGGTCAGAAACAGCTGAAATATCAATAAATATATCTGATCAGGATAAACGTGGGATCCCATTAAATTTATATGATTATTTAAAGGGGTAGTTTAGTTTTGGTAGAGAGGGCGCTGCACATCACAATTTTTTTGTGAGGTAATGAAAAACTGAGTGTCGAATTTGAGAGAACATGCAATTTTAATGGCAGAATAAACTTTATTTGGTCAAAATCGACCCAGAAACGCCTGAAATATCAATAAATATACCCGATCTTATAATTATTTGGGGCCCAAATAATTAGATGATTTTTTGAAAAAAATGAAAAAATGCTTGCACTTTTTCAAAAAATTTCAAAAGCGTTTCTTAAATAGTTGTTGATGATCTCTCTATTTTTATCATTATATCAATGAAACATCACATGCATAATTTTGTATTAAAAATGGTTGAAACCAATGCCTTTTGAAAAAGCGCCCTCTTGTGTTTAAATGGCTCTTTTTGAATGATAACAGGCTTTTTACTTAGTCGTTTGTAATTTTGTATACCTTTCTAGCATGGTGGAGTTATAACTATTAGTTTATAATGTTACTGTGCAGGTTTTGGCTCCTAAAGTTTAGCCTTACCAAAACTAAACTACCCCTTTAAGAACAACAAAATAAATACAGGTATATTTTCTGGAAATTTACAGCTCCTCACAAAAAGTTTGGAAAGTTTTCGAGCCTCCTAATTCTCATTTATTTGAGACCGGTTTGTATCAGTGGATTAGCTAATTACCTTCTCTCTGAAATGAGTTTTGAAACAATCGTTTGCTTCATGGCTGAGCTAGTACCTACCCTTTGTTAACAAGTGGGTCTCAAACAGAATGTGGCAGCATTTATTATTGGAGCATTACTCCAATGCCGTATACCCATTTATTTACTCATTCACCCATTCATCCTATAATAACAATATCAATAGGATTAAAGGGATAGTTGAGAAATGGCTGAAATATCCATAAACATTTGTAATAAATGTGGGGCCCCAAAATTATTCAACAATTTTGAACCAACTAGCCGTAAAAAAAAAAAAATTTAAAAATGCTTTCTCTTTTAAAAAATGTACAAAATAGGTTTTGAGATGGTCGGTGATTATCTCTATGAGTCTATCTAATCACTATTTCAACAAAACATCACATGCACGATATTTTTTTTTGAATGGTTGAAACCGATGAGTGTTTAGAAAGCGCCCTTTTGAGTTTGAATTGCTCTTTTGGAATGAAAACAGGCTTTTTATTTAGTACATGTAATTTGTAATATTTTATTACTTTTTAGCATGGTGGAGTAATAACTATTGGATTGTAATGTAATGGTGCATGTTTTGCTTACTAAAATCGACTAAAACTGTACTCTCTTTACCAAAACTCACCCTTTAAGCACAAATAATTGTCAATTTGCCATATTCTATTCGAGACAAGGGTTTGGCGATTTGAATACCAAAAGTGGTGCCAGATATGATATAATTGTGTGTTTATAATAAGACTCAAAATCCGAATGTCGTTTGTGTTTATAGTAAGTTTTGGTTTTGACGCTTCGAGAAATAATGAATTTGCGAGAATATGAAAAACTAAGTGTAATTCTTGGAAGAGCACGAGATTTTAGAGATAAAACAAAATTATTCGATCAAAATTTGTTGAGAACCAGCTGTCAATCTGATTGGAATAAAACATGTGGGCCCCCATTCATTTGACCAATACAAATTATATAACGCCCGCACGAATAACCAAGAGGTTATTCAATAGTTGTTGATGATCTCTTTATTGAATGATTGTTTTAACAGAATACACAAGCACTATTGTTCATGAAAAGGGTTGAAAGGCTGCTTTTGAATGATAACAGGCTTTTCACTTAGCTGTTTGTATGAGCTTTTCTACAAATTATGCAAGTATCATTGATAAATAAAGTACAAGTTTTTTTAATGATATACCGTAAGTTTAAAACACTATACAGTTCTGTTTGACCAAAACTGCATCATCCCTTATAATGTACAAAGAAAGCGATATAGGTGTTTGTGTGCGTGTGTGTGTGTGTGCGTGTGTGCGTGTATTTGTGTGCCTTCGAACGTAATACTGTATTGCATTGTATTTGTATTTTAAGATGTTTGGCGAACAACAGCTATCGCCCAAGTTTAAAAGAATGATATTCAGATTAAATGTATGATCAACACACCACTGCAACAAACACATACAATAGCATGAAAACAAACAATTAAAACAAAATCGCACGTCTATGCCCAGTGGCGTAGCGTGGTCGGACTGATTGTGGGGGCACGACAATTATTGGGGGGGGGGGGGGGGGGGGGGGGGCACACCTTATGTATTTCTTTGTTTTTTCAAAAAATGTCCCCTTATGTTTTCTATTGTTTTTTTTTAATTATTGGGGGGGCACGTGCCCCCCCGTGCCCGGCCCCCCCCCCCCCGTAACTACGCCACTGTCTATGCCCACAAGTATAAGTTTGCACGTAAATAATTGTCAGTAACGCTATATAGTTAACAAATCATATCGGAAATTTATGAATTTGGAAGGAGGAATAACACTTTTTGCAACATCACTTCAAATAATTGAACTTGGCTGACTATTTAAATACGCCATGAGTAAATTGAGAGACCTGTAAAATGGAAGGAAATTTCGTAAAATCTCATGATCATGCCGCTTGGTATGGGAAACAAGCAGCGAAACGATGAATTACTGTATCATAAAGTGATAAGTGAATTATCAAAATAGCTGACTGTATTCACACAAAATAAACAAACTACTTTAGTAATGCAAACACTTAAACATGAGCCTGTAATGATAATGGCAAAAGTTATAGCATAATGCTACCAATTATTAGGCCTACATGTTTTACACTTGCAGACAATTTTCCCGCGCGCGCCAATGCATTGACTGTACTGAATAAACAAACCAACCCCAAAATCGCCAGCAGTATCGATTATTATACACAACCCGGGTGCCCGGAGATATGACGTTCAGCAGACCACACCACAGAATTGTAGGAAGAAATAGATACAGAATAAATTTTCAAAATGGCCAACTTGTACTGGCGCAACTAATGCACTAGTATCAAAATTTAACATACAATATTGTTGAATATAAATTATACTTCCGTCTATTAAATTAAAATTTCATTTTGTGTAGCACAAATTTAAAAATCTGAAATTTGCTTTCAAACCGGCTGCATCATCAGTTGTGGTATTATGAATCTACGTATATCTATGTCCATGGGTCAGAGGTGTGCGCGCTTCCTTTGTTGTTGATGTTTCTATGTTAATGTTGAACGTTTGTCTAATTTACATAAATTGTCTCTGCGCAATACGCTTATTTCCCCATGGACACGCTTATCCTGTAGAAAAGTGAATAGCGCGCGATAAGGTAAACGATCCTTATTATATAAGCGTATAGCTGTACAATACGCTTATTGTACAAATACGCTTAATATATTTAAATATCCTTGGTCACTTTTCAGGGGTAAACGTTGTGCATAATCTGCCTCGGGATGGGAGAAAAGGGTGCGCGGATGCCAAAACTTGTATGGTACATGACACCTGTACACACTAGTGATGTCTCCACTCTATTTACCATTTATATTCACGTTTAATTTACCCTTTATTGCACAAGAAAGGGAAATATATAGGCAGTATTGAACGCGACGGGGTTGTACCATTTCGTGAGCTTTATATAACTAAGACAAACGCGACATATTATGCGTACGTACTTTGTAGATGGCCCCTAAAGTGTAAAATTTGTCAAATAAGAGTCTAAGAACTGCATGGACCATCGGTATGAACTTACTACAAATGAGACATACAATATATCATTCACCAACCGAACTTTCTTTATCATTCAATCACGAACAAACGTACACGATTCTTTATACACGAAATAAATAGATTACGATGAGGGAAAATCATTCTAAGATTAGAGATCATTATTATGTGGCAGTACATGGAATAGATGGGTTATTATAAACGTCATAGTTATAGACATTTATTACACTGCTAATTTATTCATAAATGTAAGTATTACAAAGGTTTATTTTTGGCCTCGTTTCAATATCATTTACATAACGAGGTTTCAATACCTGCCTCCTGCCTGATATACAAATAATTTCTATAAAATGTTAATTTCACTTTTGATATGTTGGCTAATTTTAGCACGCAGAGTAAAAAGAGTGCAGGCACATTATATAATATTGAACTCAAGAGGGCGAAAGTTGGCAAACTGAAGATA
>JBAMJV010000745.1:0-43938 GCA_037951105.1 Echinarachnius parma | reverse complement strand
CCAGATAGAACAACGTACATCGCCTGACAAGGAACGCTCCCCCAGATAGAACAACGTATAGTCCGTGGGCCAGAGGGGTCTACCGGTGACCCCCCCTATGATCCTCCGACTTGGGTGTCATTTTGTCCATTGATATGTCTAATGTTAGAAACAAAATGTTCCCAAGAAAAAAACTCATTTGCACTATGATGTTTTACTACTTTTTTGGAGGAATGTAAAAGTAGCACTTTTTCATTTTTTGCTGCATTTCTTAGGGTTGGTGAAAATTGAGATTGCATGAAATGCTCTCATTTCATAATGGCTATGTCTGTATCAACTAAACTTTCCTGATATATATGTTTACATAGGCATAAGACACAGGAAAAGTTTCATGGTCAAAGTTGATTGGCTTCATATAATTATGACGTCATCAAATTTGCATATGAAAAATCATGGAAATTTCCTTGAACAAAACGGTCAAAAAAACAATGTTCATTAGTACAGTTTATTTTTTTCACCATGAAAATGATGATAATGAGCTGAAACTTATGTTGTCTATTTCTGAAAGTATATTATGATCGGAAATGGTGTTATTCTTTGAATATAATGTACAAAAATTACATTTTTAATTACGTAATCACCATGCGTCATATGAGTTTTAAGGCATATGATGGCCATGTTGTGTATAGGGCCAAGTGAATACATATTGCTTCCTCATTTATTTCTTTATTTGAGAACCAATCACTCTCATATTTGGCACGTATGTAAAACTAGTAGGGCTCTTTAGTTTGCAATAAGTAGAATTTCAAAAGGTCATCATATGAGGGCGCTATTTACTCAATTTTGATAAAAACATACCAAATCCTATAAATTATTATTAAAATGTTTTTTTTCTCGACCTGTCTACTTTGTATAGACAACTTGATATTTTGTTTGCATTATTATGCAAATTTTCTTTTCCTAGAATGAAATTTAAGACTGTTATGTTGTATATTATATGTTTTAGGCCCTAAATTAGGCATAACTCCGTCTGAATTTCACCTTAAAAGTGGAATAGGGATTGCATTGCGCTACATACAAACAATTTAAGATTATACATTTAATAGTAACCCTATGTATCTAGTCCTGAGTGAGATTTGTGATAGCATTTTTACTCCAATATCAAGTTAAGATAAAATGTTTGGGAAAAATTCTAGTCAGAAACTTGTTTTTCAATATTTGTATTATTCTTCAGTTTGGCATGTCATTTCTTTTCAGAGAAGAGAAAAAATTAACACCTCTTGTCTGCAGTTCATTATTTGATACCTACCCTACAAAAGTGACAGAAACGTCATGTGATAACTAAATGAGTACACGCACATGCATGCCTTTATGATTACCATAGCGACAGAAAATGGCGAATTAATTAAATAAAATTAAAGTTAACGTCCACATTAAAAATGTTTTAGATCATGAAAAGTTGTCTAGAATTTAGAGGCACATGCATGGGAACGTATGTGTGTGTAGAACTGTTAACTCCTTTTTGCAACATTTGCGCTCTTATTTTGTTACCAAAATCAACGTACTATGCCAATATTCATAATAAACGGGATACTAAGAACATTCCATTAATCACTGACACCTCACATATGATCTGCCAGCATGACGGCATGTGAAAGCATAGCTGTGGCAATAGCTGATGTCAGTTAGATTAAATCTTTCATGATTGTTTTTCTTTACTACGAATAAAGGTAAATAACTTAAGCATTACACCGTCTGTCTCATATACTAGCTGTAGTGATGAGATATAATGCCAACATGTACAATTATCTTTACGCCATGAAATTATGATAAAGAATTATACCAAAATTAAGCATCTACCATCTAGCTGCGCCACATCTTTAAGCTTTTGAAGTGCTTGATCCTAAACCAGCACCACGCAATCACAAAAGAGCACCCCAAATTTGGGCAGGCTGGCTCCTGACCAATGTTATTAATCACGAGCTAAGTAATTAATTTGCCACAGTCCATAGAAGATATCTTAAAACCTTATCACTTAACATGTAAATGAGGTTACAATTGATTCACTTAACCAAACTGCTGAAACAATTCTGATTTATGCTGAAGACCTTTGAATTGTAGTCAAGAGCACAAGAACACAACACAGTATTGATCTGTCATATTAATATCACACTCAGTACAATCCTAAACATACACCAACTAAATGTAAATCTTACCACGACAAAATTTTACATGTGTGGACAACTCTGTTGGGAGGACACTTTCCTTGTCGCAGAACGGCATCCATCAGAACATGCAAGCTCCATAAAAAGACATATCAGCAACAAAGCGTTAAACAGACCACTTCTTTGCCACACCTTCAAGCTGTTCAAGCGACTAGTTTTGACCCGCTTATGTGCAGTTGTAGAACCATCTCTGATGAAGGAGCAGGCAGGATTCCGTTCTGGGAAGTCTTGCACAAGACAACTGCTTAACCTTACCCAACATATAGAAAATGGTTTCCAGTAAGTGTCTTAACTGGTGTGTGTTTGTAGACCTCTCAACAGCTTATGCTACTGTCAACCACCACAGGCTCTACACAAACTACTGAATGTGAACAACATGCACCTGACCAAAATGGTCAAGACTCTGATTGAAAAAGTTGGTTGAGCTGTTTGGAAAGAAGAGTCGTTGGCGCAGGCAGAAGAATGGCCTCCCCAAGGAAGCATTCTGGCCCAACTCTGTTCAACATTCATGGGCGTAGATATGTCATTGATACTTACTCATCGAGGGGGGGGGGGGGGGGGGGGGGTGATCTATTGATTCATCCCTCCCTGATGAATATGTATTACGTACATGTAAGTATCTACGCCCATGTCAACATTTATGTAAACGATCAACCTATATCTACCCTGAGACAAGGTCTCATCTGTGCAGACGACCTGTGTATCACCACCAAAAGTGATGACTTCCCTAAGGCAGAAGCCATCTTGTATGAGGGACTTACCAACCTATCCTTGTACTACAAAGAGAATCATCTGAAGTCTAATTAAACTAAATCTGAAATAAGCGCCTTTCATCTGAAGAACATGCATGCAAACCAGAAACTGAAGATCACTTGGAATGGAACTAGACTGGGACACTGTGATAGTCCTCTCTACATATCTAGGGGTGACCTCATATAGATCTTTCAAACTTACTAGGCCTATATCACCAAACTCGAGGGAAAGGTCAACAATCAGATCTACCGCTCTGGCTCTCACTTATACTATGTTGCAGAGTATGCCTGCACGGATGTGGGAAAGCTCAGCACATGCAACGAAGAACACAAGCTTCCGTTATATCACATGATGTATGTGATGAACGAGGACTGATAACATATATCTGATATCTGGCATCACACCCCCTGAAATAAATAGGGCTGCTGATAGCCAGAAGGAACGACTGAGACAAACAGAGGACGAAGGACACCCACTGCATCCTTAGATTGAGCTTTAGGACATGCTAGTAGTGTATGCCTATGGTGCCATCATAGAAACTGTCAGCAGGATTCAACCAACCCTTGATGACTTTGCGTAGCCTGAATAGGCTTTGGCAGGCATGGGAAGATGCAAACCAACATGATGAACTTGGGATATATCGAAGGTGCAGCAAAATGCGAGTGCGATCAACCCCCTCAGATCATGGATGACCTGCTTAATTGTGATCTGGTACATTGAATGTGCACAATCAAAGATCTGACAGAGGCAAACGACGTAGCGCTCAGATTTCCCGACTTTGGCAGGAATTTGTGTGATGATACGAGATAATGCATGAAACATGCATCTAAACTGCTATTGAAGGTGAGGGTCAGTAAAAAACAACAACCAATAATCTCCTTGAAAACAAACAGTTTATCAATCTGCAGCAGAGAATGCCTTCACTGTACGCGTGCGGGAGAGATTCTATCACGTAGAAAGGGTAGACTTATCTCTAACAGTTGTCCATCGCCAAAAATTATCGAGGCAGAGCTCTGTAAAGCGGCCTTGTTTTGTTTTGATGAAAAGAGACTTATACATAGGAGCGGCGATTGGCCTTTTCAAAATGAAAATGGGAACCTTAGGATCGTCGATCTGCCTTTTGTTGATGAAAGATGGGACCCTTAGGAGCGGCCGGATCGGCTGTAAAACAGGGGTCTTTGAAGCGACACATACCCGTTTTGCAAATACTGTATACACGAGTACCCCCCCCCCCCCCCCCCCTTGGGGTCATTGATGACGATGGTTGACCACGGTTTATTGCTGTTTGTTATCGACATGTCCACATTGATCTTCGTAGCTTATTTATGCCATGGATATCTCCGGAGGAATATACATTTAAAATGAAAAAAGTTTAACAGATATGTGTCGTCCATCCTTCGTTGTTATTTAAGCTTAAAAGCATGTATGCTCTGCCACCGTTTCCCACACAGTGGATAAAACAGCGAATCGATATAAAAAATGTTGCCATAGTGGCTTTTCAGGCCGTGATCCTTCCAGATTATTTAGGGTTCTCAGGAAGGCCAGATTATATTGAACGGTTACAACTTTATCTCTACCATTTCTAAGTTTCAATGCTCTAAATAAACTTTGATGTAAAATTATGTTTGATGAATATGAATATGAATAGTATGCTTCATCTTTATTAAAGAACAAGAGTTGCAGAAAATAATGCTGTACACACAGACTTCCCCTGTGCATATAGGTTTTGTAAACTCTCTGTTACCCTGATAAGCTCAAACTTATAACGTTCATCCTTTTTAATGAGACGTACTATGCTGTTCCCTTTTCTAAAATGAGTGGTCCAAGCATAAAAGTAATATAAATAATGTTTTTCTGTTTAAATCTGACTAGATGTATAATATCTATTTTGTGTTTGTTATGTATATTTGATATTCGTAAATGTATTCAGATAGAAACAACTTACTCAATGCTAGATTAACAGGGCTGGACAAATGGTACATAAAAGCATATGTATCGCGATGTATTTCTTATTTCATTTTCAAGGTCACATTTAGACAATTATAAACTATTATACATACATATCCTTGGATGTATGAACTTGTATACTGTACTAATGAAACAAAATCGAGTTGTCAACACAAAACCATCAGTTTAAGACAAAAAAAATCATAATTGAGGAGGGATCAAATAATGAACTGTCAACGAGACGTTTTCATTTGTTCTCTTCTCTGAAAAAAAAGTGATGCCAAAAAGAATAATACAAAATAATACAAAAACAAATTTATGGCAAGATAATTTTGCCTTAGTTTGATATCGTAATAGATATGGTATCGAAAACCTCACTCAGGACTAGATTAATAGAGTTAGGATTAAATAAACAATCGAAATAGTTTGTATGTAACGCACTGTATTCCCTATTCCACTTTTAAAGTAACATTTACACATACTTATGCCTGATTTATGCCCTAAAACAAAGAAGATACAACAAAACAGTCTTTAATTTCACTCTAGGAAAAGTAAATTTGCATAATAATGCGACCTAAAAATCAAGTTGTCTATAAAAATCAAACAAATAGAGAAAAAAGCCTCATTATATCGGAATCTATGGGATTTTGTAGGTTTTTATCAAAATTTAGTAAATAGCGCCCTCATATGATGACCTTTTGAAATTCTAACTATTGCAAACTAAAGAGCCCTACTAGTTTTACATATGTGCCAAATATGAGAATGATTGGTCCTCAAATAAAGAAATAAAAGAGGAAGCAATATGTACCGCCTTGGGCACTACTCTAAATGGCCATCATATGCCTTAAAACTACATATGACACATGGTGATTACGTAATAAAAAACGTAATTTGTGTACATTATATTCAAAGGATAACACCATTTCTGATCTTAGTATACTTTTAGAAATATACAACATAAGTTTCAGCTCATTATCATAATTTTCACGGTGAAAAAAATAAACTGTTCTCATGAACATTGTTTTTTTGACCATTTTGTTCAATGAAATTCCCATGATTTTTCATATGCAAATTTGATGACGTCATAATTATATGAAGCCAATCAACTATGACCATGAAACTTTTTTTGTGTCTTATGCTTAAGTAAACATATGTATCAGCAAAGTTTAGTTGATACAGACCTAGCCATTATGAAATGAGAGCATTTAATGCAATCTCAATTTTCACCAACCCTAAGAAATACAGCAAAAAATGAAAAAGTGCTATTTTTACATACCTTCAAAAAAGTAGTAAAAAAACATAGTGCAAATGAGTTTTTTTCTTGGGAACATTTTGTTTCTAACATTAGACATATCAATGGACAAAATGACACCCAAGTCGGAGGATCATAGGGGGGGTCACCGGTAGACCCCTCTGGCCCACGGACTAGTACATCGCCTGACAAGGAACGCTCCCCCAGATAGAACAACGTACATCGCCTGACAAGGAACGCTCCCCCAGATAGAACAACGTACATCGCCTGACAAGGAACGCTCCCCCAGATAGAACAACGTACATCGCCTGACAAGGAACGCTCCCCCAGATAGAACAACGTACATCGCCTGACAAGGAACGCTCCCCCAGATAGAACAACGTACATCGCCTGACAAGGAACGCTCCCCCAGATAGAACAACGTACATCGCCTGACAAGGAACGCTCCCCCAGATAGAACAACGTACATCGCCTGACAAGGAACGCATTCCCCAGATAGAACAACGTACATCGCCTGACAAGGAACGCTCCCCCAGATAGAACAACATACATCGCCTGACAAGGAACGCTCCCCCAGATAGAACAACATACATCGCCTGACAAGGAACGCATTCCCCCATATAGAACAACATACATCGCCTGACAAGGAACGCTCCCCCAGATAGAACAACGTACATCGCCTGACAAGGAACGCATTCCCCAGATAGAACGTACATCGCCTGACAAGGAACGCTCCCCCAGATAGAACAACATACATCGCCTGACAAGGAACGCTCCCCCAGATAGAACAACGTACATCGCCTGACAAGGAACGCATTCCCCAGATAGAACAACGTACATCGCCTGACAAGGAACGCTCCCCCAGATAGAACAACATACATCGCCTGACAAGGAATGCTCCCCCAGATAGAACAACATACATCGCCTGACAAGGAACGCATTCCCCAGATAGAACAACGTACATCGCCTGACAAGGAGCGCTCCCCCAGATAGAACAACATACATCGCCTGACAAGGAACGCTCCCCCAGATAGAACAACGTACATCGCCTGACAAGGAACGCTCCCCCAGATAGAACAACGTACATCGCCTGACAAGGAACGCTCCCCCAGATAGAACAACGTACATCGCCTGACAAGGAACGCTCCCCCAGATAGAACAACGTACATCGCCTGACAAGGAACGCTCCCCCAGATAGAACAACGTACATCGCCTGACAAGGAACGCATTCGCTGAACACGAAACACATGTGAACGGGTTGATGATTTGGCGCTCCGTCGTGCGTCTATTAACGCTATCCGGTGATATGTATATCTTATGTCCCTATTGAGTGATTCCATCTCGTGTGGAGAAGGGATGGATGTGCTTGGATGATGCTGAACCAAGTCATACACTAGTTACATTGTGACTACTGTTCTTTAATGGTTTTAAGGGAATTGGTTATATTTTCAGGACTATTGTTACATCTCTTTTTACATTAATTGAACTATAAAAGATATTCATAAAGAGCATAATAGAGAGACGAACATTCCCTCAAAAGTAAAGCATAATTGTAAAGAGGTGTATAATTATTATGTGCTTTGTGAGTGCCCAAGATGTAGTATGTGTGTGTGTCTGTGTGTGTGTGTCTGTGTACATTTTCATGATGCGTGCCCGTTTGTCTAAGAAGTTTACTGAGAATAGCTAGACTTTGGAAGGTTGTATGATAATAGTCCTCAATTGTGAACAATGTAGAAGCATTCGCAGCTCGGGAAACAAAGCAAAATTGTATTTTCAAATATGTTCATTTCTTTTAAAACTGTGTGTGCGAGAATAATAATTACAGTATAATAATAATAATATAATATGTTTTACTTTGGGGCCATTGCTCAAAACGAAAAAATATCTGGTGTAATTAAATATTTAAGTCAATAATGCATCGCCGGGGCCTGACATATCCCTGCAGAACCTTCGCCAACTTTGCCTCCCACAAACTTGAAGCCTTTCGGCCTCCCACAAACTTGAAGCCTTTCTGCCTCCCACAAACTTGAAGCCTTTCTGCCTCCCACAAACGTGAAGCCTTTCTGCATGCTAGGATCGAAATTTGATTTAGTCGAATTTGATTTGCACATTGCAATAATCCAGTATTTCATAGTACTGAGGAATTGGAGGGCTTTACCATATCCAGTTATTGCAATATCGATGGCACATACGCATAGCTTCCATTTTGTGGTCTATGAAGGGCAATGTATGTCAACAGACAACTTATTCTTATGGGTATAATTGCATTAAAAAACATTAACAAAAAATTAAATAGACGAGTCAATGTTCAATCGAATTTATATCTATACAATTAATATCCATCAAATAAGAGATATTTTTCAATTTCCACGATGAAATTTGGTTCAACATGATATTACATTTACCGTCGATTCCATTCGATTTTGACACAAATTGCTGTTCATAAGCATAAAACAGTCAACATTAGTTTTGATGGTGGCAAGCTTCCTTACACAAGAAAATTTAGCATCAGAAAACGGTGAGAAAACGCTCGATATTTAAATATGTTTGTTTATGTTGTTGATAAACGATCTAAGTGTGACTTTGAGATTACAATGAGTCATGATACATTCATATTATTGTCTGTAATATCGTATAATTTGTGGCATACACTTGTGTCTTCGCGTCGGATTTCGTCGCGCTTGAAAATGAACAATTAGTACACGTCTGTAATGCATGACAAGGCCAGGTCCATGCCATAGCACTGCTGGCGCATGGCGCACAGCATCAGGGCGTGCACCGCCTG
The DNA here is from genome assembly GCA_037951105.1 of Echinarachnius parma. Taxonomy (NCBI): domain Eukaryota; kingdom Metazoa; phylum Echinodermata; class Echinoidea; order Clypeasteroida; family Echinarachniidae; genus Echinarachnius; species Echinarachnius parma. The sequence goes on along the minus strand of JBAMJV010000745.1, from coordinate 34,997 downwards.
ACTGGCTGGCGTGCGACGTGCCAATGCAGCAAGCCTTGCAGTGAGGGTTCCTGGGACGATGAGCTGCCCCGGCGCGGCCCGCATCTAGCTCTCCGGTTCGGTCCCCCACCTTCATTACCTTGGCGCTGTGAGTGTGACATATATTGTCATTGATTCAACACTTTCCAAATAAGAATAACATTTTTTAGGGAAGAGTTCAGACTGATGTCTAGTTTGTCTTGAATGATGATGATAACTGATTAATTCATGATGACACGACTTTCACAAGCATGCAATTCGAAAAGAAAAACATTTCGATTTTCAATGACAATGAATGACTAACTATGTCACTGTGAGTGTGATGTCAATGCAATATGATTGAATGAATGACCCGGCAATGTCAACTCAATGACCATGAAATTAATGTTCACTATTCACTGATTTCATTTAGCAGAAATTAGCCTTCCATCGCCGCGCCATCTGATAATAAAAGGACATTCCGAACTTGTAAATGCACTATATTATAATTTTGAAAATGAGTTATTGGACTTGTAAGTTGTAGTTGTATATATACTAGTTGTAAAAAAAAAAAAAATTGTCAAAGATTTTCTTTAAAATTTAATATTAATTTAGTAATTTAGTATTTTTTTTATAGGGCTGTGTCAAACCGGATATATTGATATCGGGATATGAGCCGGATACAAACGGACGGATATCGGATTTATCCGAAATGTAAAAAAAAAAAATCAGATTTATCCAAAATATGAAAATAAATAAATAAATAAATACATTTGATTTTGTATTTATTTTTTAAAATTTTTTTTCTTCCCCAAATACCTGTATCCGAGAATTTGAATTCGGTATACGAACAGCTATCCGTTTGGACTCAGCAAAGCTTCTTAAATTATAAATGTACTTGACCTTCTCTTCCAAATGTGCACCACAAAACGACCAATAAGTCGGGAAAAAGTCATTACCTTTAAAATGGTATATCATTCATCATATTTGGAATAAGCAAACCCTCTCAAAATGAACATCAAAGATTTTGAATATGGCTGAAGCATTTTTAAAATAAGGGAGAAAGGGGCCATTTAAAAAATCAGTTTCCATTAAAGCGCTGTAATAAGATCACATTTATTAAATGAAAAAATAATATTTAAACATGATTTCCGATGCTCAAAATGTTACAGAAGCTAGATTAAAATATGCTAATTCAGGAAATACCAAAATCCAAATCTCATGAACAAAATGTTACTATTTTAGCTAATTAAAGAGAAACTACCACAGCGACATAACAGTCGTTTTGTGGTGTAAGGTCACACCGTCACAAATGCAACTTATTTTTTAAGACAGGATCCACAAATAATCACATCACATAGCAGGCCTGCTTCATACTCGTAGATCACATTATGGCCGACAGTAAAAGACTGCAATTACATGTAAAAGAGGCCATGAAAACAATAGATTTGTCAATCTAATCACATCACAGATAAGGTACATAAAATTATGACGACTCCTGAGCTGCATTTTCCAGATCTATAGAGCAACCCTCGAAATTAGCATAGGCTCGATGGCCCGGGGCCACTAAAAATTGCCGCCGGGCCAGTAAAAAAAATATTTTTTTGCAGATACCCAGTAGTCATGTGTTTAGTGTTTATGGCGTGACAAGAGCTTGCTTTTAAATGTAGCATTCAGCAAGTTATACCCTTTTCTCACATACAAAATATTGGTTATTTTTTTCGGGCCAGTAGATTTTGGTTTCGGGCCACCAAATTTGGAAAAATACTAATTTTACTGGCCCGACCGGGCCACCAGCAAAAAAAAGTTAATTTCAAGCACTGTATAGAGTATAGCGTCGTTCGATCCTTTGCTTTGGCTTTGAAAACTTTTGTATTGTCTGTATTTATTGAAATCATGAAATGCCTCCTTTTTGTTTAGGTAGTCCAAGAGAAAACCCCTCCACATTTGGCTCGGGTACCGAGCGACAGGGAGCTTAGAGTACCACCAGGAGCCACAAGTCTATGGACACCTCAAAGAAAAGTTGAAGGTAGAAGTTAGGTAGAGCCTGATTTAGGCGTAAAAATGATCCGGAGGCTTACAGTCATTTTGTTTGTAGAACAAATTATCATTCTTGTGATTTTGCAGACTGCACCCCATATTTATTAAAAACCTTCTCTTTTTGTTGTGTTTAGGAAAGTGAAAACCTCTCCATATGGAGCAGTATCCCCCTCCAGAGAGTAAGGAGGAGGGGCCCTCTGTCTCCGGCCAGGCCCAGGCACCGACAGGGAGCCAGGAGCACCAACCAGAGCCACAGGTTGCACAGTACGAACACCAGCAGTATGCACCGCAGAACCCTGCTGAAGGGCAAGTCCAACAGGGCTACCCCATTGCAGTTCCCACGCCTGGGTAAGAAATAAATGTCACACTGCAATGTTAACCTCCAGAGTATACTAATACAGGACCAACTAGGTTCCTGTAGGCAATCATCAAGCTATGCATCCTCATGTTAAAGATAGATCTGTAGCTTATAATGTTAAAGTCATACCTGTAAAGTGTCCAAATCCACACAAATTACTTGGAGCTTCCTCGTTTCTCTTCTACCGTGTTGTTTAGCTTATGGTAAGAGAAGAATAAAATAGGGTTTGATTTTTTCAAATGTCCCTTTAGTATGAAGATAATTATCATTGAAAATCATTATTCCAAAAGCGTTAATTGAAAAAAAGTACAATTGTTGTAGCTAAACGCGTCCGCATTGCAGCACGCATGGGAACATTCCGGAGATTGAACTTTGAACCCAGCGAGCACAAATTCCATGAATTCTGTACTACGTCTGTAACGTAATCATACACGGGTGCGAATATCTCAAACGGCTGAATATTACTGTGACAAATGTATGGCAGACCATCAGTATTCGGTGATAAAATATGAACTCAATATTCGTTTTATTCACTAGGTAAACAGTGTTCGTTTTCTTTCAAACTTTCACAAATCTTTCAATTGTATTTTACAATGATATTGATATAGGATTGAAGTCTCAAATGTCATTTTGTGCAATATCTGACACTTTACATGTATCACTTTAATGTCTGTTTAGTAAATCTTGTAGACTAAACAACTGTAGATTACGTCAACCAACCTTGGGAAGTTAACATAAACATCCAATTATTGTGTTTGAATCCTGTTTGTTTGTCATTGCAGGTATGAGCAGTACGTTGCTCACCAAGCCCAGCCAGGTGGGGGCGGGGAACCAGCACCAAATCCAGTAGTTGGGACTAAGCCGAAGGAACAACCCAAGGTTTCACTGTCTGAAGCCGACGGGAGCGTTGTCGTGGAGATGAGCCCGGATGACTTTGAGAATGTGCTGAGTGCCACGATGCATGGTAAGGAACCCCAGGGCATATTAGCAGTGTTAGTCCACTAGCCACTGAGTGCCAGGATGCATGGTAAGGAACCCCAGGGCTTATTAGCAGTGTTGGCCCACTAGCCACTGAGTGCCACGATGCATGATAAGGAACCCCAGGGCATATTAGCAGTGTTAGCCCACTAGCCACTGAGTGCCACGATGCATGGTAAGGAACCCCAGGGCATATTAGCAGTGTTAGCCCACTAGCCACTGAGTGCCACGATGCATGGTAAGGAACCCCAGGGCATATTAGCAGTGTTAGCCCACTAGCCACTGAGTGCTACGATGCATGGTAAGGAACCCCAGGGCATATTAGCAGTGTTAGCCCACTAGCCACTGAGTGCCACGATGCATGGTAAGAAACCCCAGGGCATATTAGCAGTGTTAGCCCACTAGCCACTGAGTGCCACGATGCATGGTAAGGAACCCCAGGGCATATTAGCAGTGTTAGCCCACTAGCCACTGAGTGCCACGATGCATGGTAAGGAACCCCAGGGCATATTAGCAGTGTTAGCCCACTAGCCAGGGAGTGCCACGATGCATGGTAAGAAACCCCAGGGCATATTAGCAGTGTTAGCCCACTAGCCACTGAGTGCCACGATGCATGGTAAGGAACCCCAGGGCATATTAGCAGTGTTAGCCCACTAGCCACTGAGTGCCACGATGCATGGTAAGGAACCCCAGGGCATATTAGCAGTGTTAGCCCACTAGCCACTGAGTGCCACGATGCATGGTAAGGAACCCCAGGGCATATTAGCAGTGTTAGCCCACTAGCCACTGAGTGCCACGATGCATGGTAAGGAATCCCAGGGCATATTAGCAGTGTTAGCCCACTAGCCAGGGAGTGCCACGATGCATGGTAAGGAACCCCAGGGCATATTAGCATAGTTAGCCCACTAGCCAGGGGTAAGGAACCCCAGGGCATATTAGCAGTGTTAGCCCACTAGCCACTGAGTGCCACGATGCATGGTAAGGAACCCCAGGGCATATGAGCATAGTTAGCCCACTAGTCAGGGAGTGCCACGATGCATGGTAAGGAACCCCAGGGCATATTAGCATAGTTAGCCCACTAGCCACTGAGTGCCACGATGCATGGTAAGGAACCCCAGGGCATATTAGCAGTGTTAGCCCACTAGCCAGGGAGTGCCACGATGCATGGTAAGGAACCCCAGGGCATATTAGCAGTGTTAGCCCACTAGCCAGGGAGTGCCACGATGCATGGTAAGGAACCCCAGGGCATATTAGCAGTGTTAGCCCACTAGCCACTGAGTGCCACGATGCATGGTAAGGAACCCCAGAGCATATTAGCACTAGCCGAATAGCCAGGGGTATGATAGCATTTATCTAGATTCCCTATTCAGAGGCGCTCTATTACCCTTGGTCATCAGGTACAGTTCAAACCTGCACAGTTATCCTGCGCATTATCCCAACTCCCAGGGGAGCATACTTGCTTTGATTTTATTGCTATGTCTTGGGCCACGTATCCTGTTTGGGACCACTAAGTGTTGATTTAAGTCATTAAATGTGATCAATTATTATGGTATCATACCTAACATTCTTTATTTGATTCTGTTCAATTTGTTCTAATGTTAATTTCCTCTCAGTCCTTTTCATAGCCTAGGAGGTTGTGTGATGCTACATTACAGGTCAAACAGTACTCAAGGAAACAAACAGTGTTTAACCACCATATACCTGAGCACAATATAAAATCTTTTATGTTGATTCCGTTCATTAATTCTAATGTTTCTTTCCTTTCATTAATTTCCATAGAAGGTTGTGTGATTCTACATATTCAGATAAAACGGTACTCAAGGAAACACTTTATCAACTATCTATGCACAACATCTAAACCTTTTTATTTGACTCCTTTCCATTCGTTATAATAATACTTTGCTTTCTGTCTTGTCCATAGAGGGGGGTGTGACGCTCCATTTCAGATCAGACGGTACAGAAGGACAACAAACAGTGCCAATTCAACAAGTGACAACCGTTGCTGGTTCAGACGCCACCACCGACCCTCGCTACTTCATCCAGGATATCGTCAATGCAGTCAATAATGAACACCAACAGCACCAGGCTGCTCAAGCTCAGGTTGGTAACAGTAATTGTAAAACTCCAATCATCAATGCAGTCAATAATGAACACCAACAGCATCAGGCTGCTCAAGCTCAGGTTGGTAACAGTAATTACTCCAATCATCAATGCAGTCAATAATGAACACCAACAGCATCAGGCTGCTCAAGCTCAGGTTGGTAACAGTAATTACTCCAATCATCAATGCAGTCAATAATGAACACCAACAGCATCAGGCTGCTCAAGCTCAGGTTGGTAACAGTAATTACTCCAATCATCAATGCAGTCAATAATGAACACCAACAGCATCAGGCTGCTCAAGCTCAGGTTGGTAACAGTAATTACTCCAATCATCAATGCAGTCAATAATGAACACCAACAGCACCAGGCTGCTCAAGCTCAGGTTGGTAACAGTAATTACTCCAATCATCAATGCAGTCAATAATGAACACCAACAGCACCAGGCTGCTCAAGCAAGAATTTACTTAACCTTGAGTGCTGTCCTGATCCTGATATCTACTAATTATTGAGATGCACCCATGTTCACAATTTAATATGGCTGCATTGACAATATCCTGGATGAGTGGTGTGGCAAGATCGGTAGAGCGCGTGCTTTCTGATCGTGAGACCCGGAGTTCGAACCCTGCCCACTGCCTTTGTCCTTCAGCAAGGCATTTAATCCACATTGCTGCTCTCTACCCAGGTGTGTAAATGGGTACCTGGTCTGGTGAAAATTAGCTTGGTGCACCTATAGGGTTGCCCACCGCTAGTATGCTCCCCGGGGAGTTGAGAATGTGTACAAGATAATTGTGCAGGTCTGAACTGTACCAAATTACCAGGGATAATAATAAGCGCTTTGAGCACCTTATTAGGTGGATATTGCGCAATATAAATATTCAATATTATTATTATTTTATTAAAAGTAGCTCCTTACCAATTACAATTTTATTCCTTGTTGTGGTTCAGGCGACTCAAGTGCAGATGAACGGAGTTGAGAATGAGGCACCCACACCCACTGCCCCTCCAGAGCCGCTGCCCCCACCTGAGCTCCCAGAGTGCTTCCGCTACATGGACATGAACAACACCACCGGACGCTGCATGGGAGTGCTCACACTGAATGATCATGAGGAGGGGGAGAGGCTGGGGCCGTTTACAGGGGACTTTGTCAGCGAGGCCATTGGATGCAACGATGCAGGCACGTGGGAGGTTAGTACCCGTTCTAAATGTGGTTAGGACAAATACAGTCAAACGTGCTTTAGTGGTCACCTGCTTTGGTGGTCACCTGTCAATAGCAGCCAACCTGCCTAAAATAAATATTGACCACAGAAAGTGATCCTGTGCAAAGAACAAACAATATTATATTACCTGTCTGCAGTGGCCACTCTGGAACAGTCAAACCAGTGAGTAGTGATCACCAAAGGCAAGGCTCAACACCCGGGGCCAATGAAATTGCACTTCGGGCCAGCGAAAATGTATAAAAGTCATATTTTGGTGGCCTGATAGGGCAAACAGTTTTTCAACCCAACACTGAACAAAATAGAAAGATCTTGTTTTTGTCATGCTTCATCTTTAAAACACAGGTTTGATCAGGCAAGAGTGACATTTTGAATAGTAGAAAGTTTACTCATGAAATAAAATTTTCGGGCCAGTAAATATTTATTTGGGCCACCAGAATAGGGTAAGAACTTGTTTCACTGGCCCAACTAAGCCACTTACAAAACAGGTAAGTAATGGAGCCCTGCCAAAGGAGAGAAAATTGATGGCCACACATTGAAGTGGCCAATAACAGAGTGGGCACCTTCCAGAGGCCTTCCAGTTCTATGGAGACACCTTCCAGAGGCCTTCCAGTTCTATGGAGACACCTTCCAGAGGCCTTCCAGTTCTATGGAGACACCTTCCAGAGGCCTTCCAGTTTTATGGAGACACCTTCCAGAGGCCTTACAGTTCTATGGAGACACCTTCTGCCAAAACAAACTGATTTTAGTGTTTTGTTTTAATGATTTATTTCTTTGTTTGAGATTTGTTTAAAGGGAAGGACCTTTTACTATATCAATGGTTTAACAGACCAGTATAAGTGGATGACTCACATTGAAGTGGCCAAGAACAAAGAAGATTATAATCTACAGGCTGTCCAGTTATATGAAAACATCTTCTGCAAAACTATACTGGTTTTAGTGGTTTTGTTCTCCTAAACTAATGATTTCTGTCTTTGCGTCAGATTAGTGTTAGATTTCTACATGTGTTAGATTTCTACATTGAAGTTGCCAAGAACAAGTAAGAACAGAATCTGGAAGCTGTCCAGTTCTACGGAACACCTTCTTTACAAGCAAACTTATTTTAGTGGTTGAGTTATTGAAAACCATTGATGATGTCCATATTGCTTCAGATTGGCTAAAGGTGAAGACGTGTTTGTAAACTAATAATTTCTCTCTTTGCTTCAGATCTGTGTAAAGGGGAAGACTTGGTTCTACATGGATGGTTCAACCGACCCACAAAACTGGATGACTCACATTGAAGTTGCCAAGAACAAAGAAGAGCAGAATCTTGAGGCTGTCCAGTTATATGGGAACATCTTCTTCCGCACAACAAGACCGATCCAGTCTGGGACGGAGCTGAAGGTGTTCTACAGTGATGACTACAGGGAAGCAGTGGGCTTATCTCTGGGCCTTGATCAGCTCGACTTCTCGGACCGTAAGTTAGCTCTTTACTTCTGAGTACCAAATTAAATTACAAGAATCCTCTTAATTCTTTCACATTTACTTGAATAGCACATAGCTGCACATAGGTTATTGTAGACAATTTAATTTGGCACTGTACATACACTACACCAACACCGCCGAACAGTACAAATATACACCAGATGGTGGACTGTACTTTCTAAGAAGAAGAAAAGCACATACCCACTATTTGAATATGGAAAATACTGCTGAAAACTGCTTGTCTACTAAAAAATCGACCAATGTGGTAAAATGAGAGTTGTATACAGCCTAGCTTTCGATCCTAGCAGAATCTTCGTCAGGGCACAAATCAACAAAAGGGCCCTGACGAAGATTCTGCTAGGATCGAAAGCTAGGCTGTATACGACTCTCACCCTCTATTTGACAGTGAGAAGCAGCTTAAATGAAAATTCAAGTGCACACAATTCATTCCACATTCATGAAAACAAAATCCGTGAGTATCGTGACGAGAGTTGACTGGCACTAATAAAAGGGTCAATGAATATTAAGATGTCATATGTCCCATTCTGCTTTGATTGGAGTTCCTTTACATGAATGATTTCTTTCAGGAAATTCTATTTTGATTTAATTATAATAGGGTAAACTAGATGGATCTTCGACTGCGCGCAGTCGAAAAATGATGCCTCCGCCATTACGCAATTTATTCATATCAAGCCCAAATCAACATGTACACAGAATTAATTCTGTCAACTAAATTTTGATGGTACCCTGTCTTTTAGATCTTGACGTATCATAATTATGAGCTATAAGTGACCTTGACCTTTGCCCTCATGACCCCAAAATCTAATGACTATAATTGTTCCCTATAAGATACATTCAGGTATCAAGTTGGATTGAAATCTGATATTCAGTTCTTGAGATTTCCAATCTCAAGCAACTTTTACATATAATGAGCCCTGTGACCTTTGACCTCATGACCCCCAAAATCTAATCAGTTCATTGGCTCTCCAAGGAACATACATGTACCAAGTTTGGTCAGAATCTGTCAATCCCTTCTTGAGATAACGCGATCACAAGCTATTTTTGCATATATAATGAGCTCTTTGACCTTTGACCTCATGACCCCAAAATCTAATCAGATCATCGGCCCCCCAAGATACATACATGTACCAAGTTTGGTCAGAATCTGTCAATCCCATCTTGAGATAACGCGATCACAAGCTATTTTTGCATATATAATGAGCTCTGTGACCTTTGACCTTTGACCTCATGACCCCAAAATCTAATCAGATCATCGGCCCCCCAAGATACATACATGTACCAAGTTTGGTCAGAATCTGTCAATCCCTTCTTGAGATAACCCGATCACGAGCTATTTTTGCATATATAATGAGCTCTGTGACCTTTGACCTTTGACCTCATGACCCCAAAATCTAATCAGATCATTGGCACCCCAAGATACATACATGACCCAAGTTTGGTGAAAATCCGTCAATTGGTTCTTGAGATAACGCGATCACGAGAACGGGACGTACGGACGTACGGATGGACGGACGTACGTACGTACGTACGGACGGATGGACGGATGTACGTACGTACGTACGTACGGACGAACGGACGGACGGACGGACAACCCGAAAACATAATGCCTCCGGCTACTTCATTGCGGAGGCATAAAAATATGACAAGGTATGTACATGGAAATAGAGGGAAATATTTATGTTGAGTTATAAAGTTGTAATTTTGTTTTTATGCCTCCGCAACGGGTGACACGACATATGCTCCGCCGACATATGCTCCGCCGACAATTGCTCCTAAAAATGCGACAATTGCTCCGCGATACTTGCTCCGCCAACATTTGCTCCGACGACAATTGCTCCGCCGACAACTGCTCCGCCGACATTTGCTCCGCCGACAAATGCTCCACCGACATTTGCTCCGCCGACAAATGCTCCGCCGACATTTGCTCCGCCGACAATTGCTCCGCCGACAAATGCTCCGAAGATGCGACAATTGCTCCGCCGACATTTGCTCCGCCGACAATTGCTCCGCCGACATTTGCTCCGCCGACAATTACTCCGCTGACAAATGCTCCGAAGATGCGACAATTGCTCCGCCGAAAATGCTTTGAATATGCGACAATTGCTTAGCCGACAATTGTTTCGCCGAAATATGCTCCGGAGATACGACATTTGCTCCGGTGACAATTGCTCTGCAGAAATATATGCTCTGAAGATGACAGTACTTCAAATGGTCCAAAAACAATTATGTTCCTCAACCATAATTGTTCCACCGACATTTACTCCGCTGAAGATTAAACTCTGGAATGAATTCTCAAGTACCTTTGGTATGAAGTGCGCTTTTATATGTTATGCGAATCTCTTATGAAATTGGAGTACAATCGATTCAGTAACCATTGATTCATTCAAATATTTTATTTGGCTGGTTTGTTTGTTTCACGTTTCTTTATACAGGGTGGGGGGGGGGGGGGGCAGTCAAGCCCAGTGTTGTAAGGATGCGTGACCCTGCAGCCTGCATCTAGTAGCAGAAGGGGAGGCGCAATAACACACAACACTGGCTTTAGTTTTTGATGTTACATTGGGGTTCGACTGGAGTCGAACCACGGACCCTCATAGTATCCGAAAATGCTGTGATGAATAGTATACTGTTCCAAGCAATCATCAAGCGAAGGGCATGATACTGGTGTTAAGATCGATCATGAATAGAAAAAAGAAAAGTCTTTATAATCACTGCATTTGTATTACTCAAACTCTTTATGAATCAAGAAATTGTTCCGCATGAGTTCAAAATTTATCCACGTTTTATCAAAATTCAAAGAACGTTATTTTCACCCACTGTTAAATTTTCGGAGTTCCAATTTTGTTTAGATTTGTTCATCGTTCACTGAACAACGAGGGCCCAATTTGTGACACTTCTAAACGCCCCCCCCCCCCCACACCCCGTAAACGATTAAGGCTGCCTTATTGTCCAACAGAAAAGCACAAACTTCCAATGCATTTTGCATTCGTATAAACGGAAGGATTGGCAGGAAGTAGCAGAAAATTGAAATTCAATAATCTAAGGAATTGAGTGGTCCTCTTACCTCCACAGTGAGGTAAGATTGACACTTCACCCCTTTAGTGACTATGACGTCATATTCCGTAAAAAGTAATATGTGATCAATTTTATTGTGAAGAATAGATTGTCTTCTAGACGATGTGATCTTTATTTAAAGGGGTAGTACAGTTTTGGTAAGGCTGAACTTTAGTAACCAACCCTGGGCAGTTACTTGATAAACTAATGGTTATAACTCCACCATGCTCGAAAGGTATACAAAATTACAAACAACTTAGTAAAACGCCTGGTATCATTAAAAAAAAAAACATTTAAACACAAGAGGGCGCTTTTCTAAAAAGGCATTGGTTTCAACCATTTTCATACAAAATTATGCATGTGGTGTTTTATTGGAATGATGATTACATAGAGAGATCATCAACAACTATTCCAAAAATGATTTTCGTAAAATTTTTAAAAAAGTGCAAGCATTTTTTAAATATTTTTTTGAAAAAAAAAATCATCTAATTATTTGGGCATTTGTCTGCGGAGCATTTGGCGGCGGAGCAAATGTCGGCGGAGCAATTGTCGCGGAGCAATTGTCGCAGCTTCGGAGCATTTGTCGGCGGAGCAAATGTCGGCGGAGCAATTGTCGGTGGAGCAAATGTCGGCGGAGCATTTGTCGGCGGAGCAAATGTCGGCGGAGCATTTGTCGGCGGAGCATTTGTCGGCGGAGCAAATATCGCGGAGCATTTGTCGCGGAGCATTTGTCGCATTTTTCGGAGCAAATGTCGGCGGAGCATATGTCATGGAACCCCGCAACGAAGTAGCCGGAGGCATTATGTTTTCGGGTTGTCCGTCCGTCCGTCCGTACATACGTACGTACGTCCGTCCGTCCGTCCGTACGTCTCAAGAACCGATTGACGGATTTTCACCAAACTTGGTACATGTATGTATTTTGGGGGGCCAATGATCTGATTAGATTTTGGGGTCATGAGGTCAAAGGTCAAAGGTCACAGAGCTCATTATATATGCAAAAATAGCTTGTGATCGCGTTATCTCAAGAACGGATTGACGGATTCTGACCAAACTTGGTACATGTATGTATCTTGGGGGGCCAATGATCTGATTAGATTTTGGGGTCATGAGGTCAAAGGTTAAAGGTCACAGAGCTCATTATATATGCAAAAATAGCTTGTGATCGCGTTATCTCAAGAAGGGATTGACAGATTCTGATCAAACTTGGTACATGTATGTATCTTGGGGGGCCGATGATCTGATTAGATTTTGGGGTCATGAGGTCAAAGGTCACAGAGCTCATTATATATGCAAAAATAGCTTGTGATCGCGTTATCTCAAGAAGGGATTGACAGATTCTGACCAAACTTGGTACATGTATGTTCCTTGGAGAGCCAATGAACTGATTAGATTTTAGGGTCATGAGGTCATGAGGATTGGAAATCTCAAGAACTGAATATCAGATTTCAATCCAACTTGATACCTGAATGTATCTTAGGGAACAATTGTAGTCATTAGATTTTGGGGTCATGAGGGCAAAGGTCAAGGTCACTTATAGCTCATAATTGTGATACGTCAAGATCTAAAAGACAGAGTACCATCAAAATTGAGTTGACAGAATTAATTCAGTGTACATGTTGATTTGGGCTTGATATAAATACATTGCGTAATGGCGGAGGCATCATTTTCGACTGCGTGCAGTCGAAGATCCATCTAGTTTTTTAATGAAGATGACATTATGAAAAATTACTGAACCAATTTTTCTTTCTCTTTCCACAGATTATGACAGATTTGAATGCAAGAATTGCATAGTGCGGTATGCAAATGCCAAGAGTATGTTGCGTCATGTGAAGTTTGTGCACAACACAGGGGACGCACCAATACAGTTGGACCACAATCCTCCACCACAGTCCCCGCATGGTCAGAGAGAGGCTCTGCCCGTACCTAAACCAGACGCAGTACTAGACCAGCTGAAACCCATGAATGATGGGATTGTAGGGGCGTATCTGCAGACCAGGAGAGACCATCTGAAGACTGGGCAGAACAGGAAACCCTGGGGGAGCAAGACACGACGCCGCCCCAGGAAGCAGCCTGCGCAGTCTGACAACTCCCCTCAGAAGAACACAAGGATGTCAGCTCGAAAAAGCATTCCCACCTTCAAACTTAAAGACAATCCAATGTTAATACGGAAAAACACTCAGACAACATTGCAGAAAAAGTCTCAGATTTCAAGCCAAAAGAAGAAAAAAGCAGAGCGTAAGGAGAAAAACAGAAAGAAAAAAGAGGGCAAGACAAAGAATGTGAAGGAGGAAGAGGAGTTGGATGTAGATGTGGATGAGATGGAGGCTGAGTATGTCTGTAAGAAGTGCGGGAAGCAGTTCCCTTCACACGGGCAACTGAAAGAGCATGCTGCATTCCACAAGGAGACCCGGGGCCTCAAGCCCCCCAAGCCCGTATGTGAGATCTGTGGACTCGAGTGTAAGAACAAGAGGGCGATGAACCAGCACATGCTCTCCCATGACAGCACCTCATTCCAGTGCAAAGACTGTGGCAAGCTCTTCAAACGGAAGGGCTGCTTCGTGTACCACCTCCGACAAATCCACGGCCAGTACGTCGGGGAGAAGTGGATGCGTGAGAACCAGGCAGAGAAGCTGTCCCGGTACGTCGGTCCACAGCCACTGGCGGTGGAGCCAGAGACCTTCCATCCTGAGGTGCCAAAGGACATGTTAGGCAAGCGCATTGTGGACGCATCCCAGAAACCAAAGATCTTCAAATGCAAGTACTGCCCGCGGAAGTTCGCTGCTAACCACGAGGTGTTCCGGCATGAGAAGATAGCTCACATTAACGAAGGACAGTTCAAATGCGAGTTCTGCTCCCGCAACTTCATGGAGGAGGCCCGACTGATCCTGCACAGGCGCACCCACACCAAGGACCGTCCATTCAAGTGCGCTATGTGCCCGTCATCATTCGGCTCAGAGAGTGCCCTCCAGCGCCACATCCCAGAGCACACTGGGGGCAAACCATTCAGCTGTGACATCTGTGGGGCACGCTTCGCTTCAAAGAACTACATGAACACACACAAGCGTCGACTGCACACCACATTGGAGTTTAAATGCAGCTTCTGCGACAAGATCTTTAAGCTGAAGACTAGTCACGATCGCCACGAGCGCCGCCATAAGGGGATCCGGCCCTTTGTCTGCCAGACATGCGGCAAGGCATTTGGGACTAAGTACTCTCTGCAGGCTCATGCAACCATTCACACTGGTGAGAAGCCCTTTGAATGCAAGACCTGCCACCAGCGCTTCGCCCTCAACCACCTTCTGACCTTCCACATGATCAAATGTCAAGGGGCGGACCAGGAGGGTGCCGTGGTCCGGCAGATGGTGGAAGGGGAACAGATGTACACTGCTGTGGAGATATCAAACGTTGCAGAGATCGCTACCTCTACAGAGCTGGCCATTGCTACCATGATGGTTGCAGACTCTGCCACGTGATGTACACTGCTGTGGAGATCGTTATTTTTTTTCTATTTTTTTGTTATATGCTAGAGTAAACCATATCCTGTAAGGCCGGATATCAACACACTAAAAAATGGGCAAAAGAGCAGCTTAAGATTTCAGAATGCCCTCAAATACTTGATGTCTTCTGCAAATGTGCTTATGTAACATTTTTTCTACAGAGTTGGCCATTGCTACCATGATAGTTGCAGACACAGCCACGTGATGACATGGGAGGACTCTAAGTAGTGAGGACCCTTCCAAAGAATTAAGATGTCCAGAAAGGGATGTCATTTTCAATTAAGAATCCTCGTTCATGGCAAACATAGACACAATCTCACAGTGCGACCAGAAAATAACCATTTTGCAATTGAATCCTTCATATACTTTTCTGAAATTCTCTCATGTACTAAATTGCTTCCAGTTACCACATAAATCTTGACAGAATTCAAATGGTAAAGGGGTTAATTGTTGCTAATACCTTGACACATTGCTTGAATTTTCGTGTAGCTTTAGGCAGCGCTCAACACTTGCCTTTTTTGCCAGTGGCCTAGTCGGGCCGGAGAAATCATTTTTTGTTTTCCCTTTCTGGTAGCCAGAAGAAAAATTGACTGGCCTGAAAGCTTTATTCCATGAGTTAACATTCTACTATTAAAAATATCACTCTTTCCTGATCAAACCTGTGATTATAGATGAAGCATAACATGGACAAAATCAAGATTGTTCTCATTTTGTCAATGTCGGCTTGGAATCTCCTTGCCCGATCGGGCCATCAAAATATGACTTTCATATATTTTTGCTGGCCTGAAGTGCAATTTCACTGGCCGCGGGCCAGCGGGCCAGTGCGTGTGTCGAGCCCTGCTTTAGGGATGCTTCCTTCTCTACCATGTGAGATGAAAGAGACCAAGAACAAGGGATGTTGTCTGTTACAATGGGCAGTTTTAGAGACACCCACCCACTCTTGCTTCAGGTGACTGTCATCATTCATAACAAGACTTGGTGCCATAGCGTATGTTACCGATTGGGTGGGGGGGGGGGGGGGGGGGGCTCGCCACTAATTAGGGGCTCATTGTTGGCATTGCCAGTTTTCAGGCAAAACTCTGAATTCAGGCTCCATTGTCAAGCTCATTTGTGTATTATTTTACTGACCACTCTAGTGTCACGGCTCGGTTTTCATGTTCTCAAGTAATTGCTGTCAGCCCTGCAGGATTCATTGCTTGTTTTATACCTTTTTTGTGTTATAAATTTATTTGTGTTATTTGTCATTGGGGGGCAGATTTAGCCAGTACTGGGAACCTCATTTTAAAGAGCTCTGATAACAAACTCTCTTATACATTGGCAATTTTCTGTGGCTACTTTTCAAGCTTGCCTGAAATAAATAGCACTAAAATTTGTTTTGCATTGAACTCTATGCAAATTAGTGGGGGCTCTTTTACGATTTTGAGGGGCTCTTTTTGGCATTTTGGGGGAGAATTCGTCCTGAGCCCCGATGTATTTTTTCCACTTTAACAATGTGTTATCTCTGGTTCCAGCCCATCTTACATTCCATTGATGATATTACCCATGTTATACAAATTCTAGCTGATTTGAATGCTACCTAGCTCCTTGTTCTGACAAGATTCTATTCTTCAGGTGTAATTTATAATCTCGAATTCTGGTAGCTATTCAATATAATATAGAGCTGTATTAAAAAAAACATACATGTCAAATCAAATAAAGCAAACGTCTCAAATTATGTAATATCATGTAATGAATTTGAAAGAAAATGTATAAAGATTGATATATCTTTAATTAAACAGACATATTTTTTTTAATTTTGAGTGCACATTACCTTTTGAAAGTTGTATGTCATTTTGTTATTACAGTAGAACATTGATATAGCAAAACCTTGTAACAGGTTTTTTTTCTTCTTGGATCAGCTCTTTGTTTTTACCCTGATATGACAAGCTATTATGTTTCTTTAATTGTGAAGGGTTTACCTCTAATTCAAATACAATGTGTACATGTTTGTTGGTAATGTTCTTTTATTTTTTATTTTGAGATTAATGTACTACATGAATAATTTATACATACTTTATAATGGAAAGCTATGTTTTGTAGTGACAATGATGAATCAATTGTTAATTTGTTGTCAATATTCCATTGCTTACATTATTAAAATGTATGATCAACATAACATAATAAATTCACTTTCATTAAGATTTTTTTCCAAAATGTCAAACAATGTCACGAGTGTTCCACACAAATCCAAATGGAACAATTGTCTGTGTGTGTGTGCGCATGTGGTTAGTATCCATGCATGTATGTTTGTGTGTGTATAATAATAATAATGTAGTTATATAGCGCTAAATACATAAATGTTTCATAGCACTTTACACTATTATTACCCCGGTCATAGGATACAATGCAAACCAGCACACATTGTGTGCACCATCTCCACTCCCTGGTGAGCATTCCTTCCAAGCGCTCATGGGCTTAAGATGATCGTTCACATAAAGGCTGTATGTGTGTGGTAAAGCAAGAACAGATCACAAGAAACATCCTCTAATAATGGACCTTGGAAGAACTGTAATCTAGTCCAGGGGGAGTTTCACAAAGATTCAAAGTTGAACTTAAAATTATGGGAAAATGTAAACAATGATTTTTAAGCACGACATAAAAATGACTCAAAATCAGCAATATTTTCTATCATGAAGGAGATTTCAGTCTTGATGTAAAACTTCTTAAAAGTCTTGAATATTTGCACTTTTGCTTATGGATGTCATTATTCCGAGGCTACAAATGGCCTACCATAACTTTGCATCTTTGTAACACCCCCTGTCATTATCCCCAAGGCTACAAATGGCCTACCATAACTTTGCATCTTTGTAACACCCCCTGTCATTATCCCCAAGGCTACAAATGGCCTACCATAACTTTGCATCTTTGTAACACCCCCTGTCATTATCCCCAAGGCTACAAATGGCCTACCATAACTTTGCATCTTTGTAACACCCCCTGTCATTATCCCCAAGGCTACAAATGGCCTACCATAACTTTGCATCTTTGTAACACCCCCTGTCATTATCCCCAAGGCTACAAATGGCCTACCATAACTTTGCATCTTTGTAACACCCCCATCGATATAAAAATACTGGATATAGCAACAGCGCCCTCATCATGAAGCCAGCGACAGTGTGCAAAGTGCTCTCAATACAATGGTCTCCGATTCACTCGAGTGAAGCGATTTACGCTAGTGAATGGGGCACCTTTTGTATTGGGTGCACTTTTAGATATTTGCGGCGGCTTCAACGTCGCGCATTCGGCATTGTGTAGCGTGCTATATCCAGTATGTATATCGATGAACACCCCCTGTCATTATCCCCAAGGCTACAAATGGCCTACCATAACTTTGCATCTTTGTAACACCCCCTGTCATTATCCCCAAGGCTACAAATGGCCTACCATAACTTTGCATCTTTGTAACACCCCCTGTCATTATCCCCAAGGCTACAAATGGCCTACCATAACTTTGCATCTTTGTGATACACCCCCTGTCACTATTCCAAGGCTACAAATGGCCTACCATAACTTTGCATCTTTGTAACACCCCCTGTCATTATCCCCAAGGCTACAAATGGCCTACCATAACTTTGCATCTTTGTAACACCCCCTGTCATTATCCCCAAGGCTACAAATGGCCTACCATAACTTTGAATCTTTGTAATATACCCCCTGTCACTATTCCAAGGCTACAAATGGCCTACAATAACTTTGCATCTTTGTGATACACCCCCTGTCACTATTCCAAGGCTACAAATGGCCTGCCATAACTTTGCATCTTTGTAACACCCCCTGTCATTATTCCTAGGCTACAAATGGCCTGCCATAACTTTGAATCTTTGTGATACACCCCCTGTCATTATTCCAAGGCTACAAATGGCCTGCCATAACTTTGCATCTTTGTAACACCCCCTGTCATTATTCCTAGGCTACAAATGGCCTGCCATAACTTTGAATCTTTGTGATACACCCCCTGTCATTATTCCAAGGCTACAAATGGCCTGCCATAACTTTGAATCTTTGTAACACCCCCTGTCATTATTCCTAGGCTACAAATGGCCTACCATAACTTTGAATCTTTGTAATATACCCCCTGTCATTATTCCAAGGCTACAAATGGCTTGCCATAACTTTGAATCTTTGTGATACACCCCCTGTCACTATTCCAAGGCTACAAATGGCCTGCCATAACTTTGAATCTTTGTAATATACCCCCTGTCACTATTCCAAGGCTACAAATGGCCTACCATAACTTTGAATCTTTGTAATATACCCCCTGTCACTATTCCAAGGCTACAAATGGCCTACCATAACTTTGAATCTTTGTAATATACCCCCTGTCACTATTCCAAGGCTACAAATGGCCTGCCATAACTTTGAATCTTTGTAATATACCCCCTGTCACTATTCCAAGGCTACAAATGGCCTGCCATAACTTTGAATCTTTGTGATACACCCCCTGTCACTATTCCAAGGCTACAAATGGCCTGCCATAACTTTGAATCTTTGTAATATACCCCCTGTCACTATTCCAAGGCTACAAATGGCCTGCCATAACTTTGAATCTTTGTGATACACCCCCTGTCACTATTCCAAGGCTACAAATGGCCTGCCATAACTTTGAATCTTTGTAACACCCCCTGTCATTATTCCTAGGTTACAAATGGCTTGCCATAACTTTGAATCTTTGTGATACACCCCCCTGTCACTATTCCAAGGCTACAAATGGCCTGCCATAACTTTGAATCTTTGTGATACACCCCCTGTCACTATTCCAAGGCTACAAATGGCCTGCCATAACTTTGAATCTTTGTAATATACCCCCTGTCACTATTCCAAGGCTACAAATGGCCTACCATAACTTTGAATCTTTGTGATACACCCCCTGTCATTATTCCAAGGCTACAAATGGCCTACCATAACTTTGAATCTTTGTAATATACCCCCTGTCACTATTCCAAGGCTACAAATGGCCTGCCATAACTTTGAATCTTTGTAATATACCCCCTGTCACTATTCCAAGGCTACAAATGGCCTGCCATAACTTTGAATCTTTGTGATACACCCCCTGTCATTATTCCAAGGCTACAAATGGCCTACCATAACTTTGCATCTTTGTGATACACCCCCTGTCATTATTCCAAGGCTACAAATGGCCTACCATAACTTTGCATCTTTGTAACACCCCCTGTCATTATTCCAAGGCTACAAATGGCCTGCCATAACTTTGCATCTTTGTGATACACCCCCTGTCATTATCCCCAAGGCTACAAATGGCCTACCATAACATTGAATCTTTGTAATATACCCCCTGTCACTATTCCAAGGCTACAAATGGCCTGCCATAACTTTGAATCTTTGTGATACACCCCCTGTCATTATTCCAAGGCTACAAATGGCCTGCCATAACTTTGAATCTTTGTGATACACCCCCTGTCATTATTCCAAGGCTACAAATGGCCTACCATAACTTTGAATCTTTGTGATACACCCCCTGTCATTATTCCAAGGCTACAAATGGCCTACCATAACTTTGCATCTTTGTGATACACCCCCTGTCATTATCCCCAAGGCTACAAAGGCCTACCATAACTTTGCATCTTTGTGATACACCCCCTGTCATTATTCCAAGGCTACAAATGGCCTACCATAACTTTGCATCTTTGTGATACACCCCCTGTCATATTCCAAGGCTACAAATGGCCTACCATAACTTTGCATCTTTGTGATACACCCCCTGTCATTATCCCCAAGGCTACAAATGGCCTACCATAACTTTGCATCTTGTGATACACCCCCCTGTCATTATTCCAAGGCTACAAATGGCCTACCATAACTTTGCATCTTTGTGATACACCCCCTGTCATTATTCCAAGGCTACAAATGGCCTGCCATAACTTTGAATCTTTGTAATATACCCCCTGTCACTATTCCAAGGCTACAAATGGCCTGCCATAACTTTGAATCTTTGTAGTACACCCCCTGTCACTATTCCAAGGCTACAAATGGCCTGCCATAACTTTGAATCTTTGTAACACCCCCTGTCATTATTCCTTGGCTACAAATGGCCTGCCATAACTTTGAATCTTTGTGATACACCCCCTGTCACTAATCCAAGGCTACAAATGGCCTGCCATAACTTTGAATCTTGTAACACCCCCTGTCATTATTCCTAGGTTTACAAATGGCTTGCCATAAACTTTGAATCTTTGTGATACACCCCTGTCATTATTCCAAGGCTACAAATGGCTTGCCATAACTTTTGAATCTTTGTGATACACCCCCTGTCACTATTCCAAGGCTACAAATGCCTGCCATAACTTTGAATCTTTGTAATATACCCCCTGTCACTATTCAAGGCTACAAATGGCCTGCCATAACTTTGAATCTTTGTAATATACCCCCTGTCCACTATTCCAAGGCTACAAATGGCCTACCATAACTTTGAATCTTTGTGATACACCCCCTGTCATTATTCCAAGGCTACAAATGGCCTACCATAACTTTGAATCTTTGTAATATACCCCCTGTCACTATTCCAAGGCTACAAGTGGCCTGCCATAACTTTGAATCTTGAATATACCCCCTGTCACTATTCAAGGCTACAAATGGCCTGCCATAACTTTGAATCTTTGTGATACACCCCCTGTCATTATTCCAAGGCTACAATGGCCTACCATTACTTTGCATCTTTGTAATATACCCCCTGTCACTATTCCAAGGCTAGCAAATGGCCTACCATAACTTTGCATCTTTGTGATACACCCCCGTCATTATTCCAAGGCTACAAATGGCCTGCCATAACTTTGAATCTTTGTAATATACCCCCTGTCACTATTCCAAGCTACAAATGGCCTGCCATAACTTTGATCTTTGTAGTACACCCCTGTCACTATTCCAAGGCTACAAATGGCCTGCCATAACTTTGATCTTTGTAGTAAACCCCCTGTCACTATTCAAGGCTACAAATGGCCTGCCATAACTTTGAATCTTTGTAATATACCCCCTGTCACTATTCCAAGCTACAAATGGCCTTCCATAACTTTGACATCTTTGTGATGCCTCCCCTGTCATTATTCCAAGGCTACAAATGGCCTGCCATAACTTTGAATCTTTGTAATACACCCCCTGTCACTATTCCAAGGCTACAAATGGCCTGCCATAACCTTGAATCTTTGTAATATACCCTTCACTATTCCAAGGCTACATATGGCCTGCCATAACTTTGAATCTTTGTAGTACACCCCCCTGTCACTATTCCAAGGCTACAAATGGCCTGCCTAACTTTGAATCTTGTAATACCCCCTGTCACTATTCAAGGCTACAAATGGCCTGCCATAACTTTGAATCTTTGTGATGCCCCCCCTGTCATCATTCCAAGGCTACAAATGGCCTGCATAACTTTGAATCTTTGTAAACACCCCCTGTCACTATCCCAAGGCTAACAAATGGCCTGCATAAATTTGAATCTTTGTATATACCCCCTGGATGAAACTATGATTTTGTGCACTATTTTCATGTTGGTGTTTGGGGGCATGTACAACTGAGGCACAATAAATAGTTCCTCTGAAATATGGTCATGTCAAATTGTGTGTTGTTGTCTGTGCATGTGTGGGTATGTATAAAACGCCTCCAATGTTATTTAGAGGTGAAACACTCATTATAACAAACACTAGGGCCCATTGAATTTTACCTTGTTTTTTTTAGAGAGGGCTTAAAATAATCCAGTGCAAATTATAGAACCTGGACCTGTGTAATTACGTCGCATATCAGGTTAACTAGTACAGCAGAGTGAGCTCGTTATAAAGAGGTTCATCTGTGTTTACACCCTCTTATAACAAGGGAATTTGCTGGTCCCACCCCTATATATCCTTGATTTTTAACATGATAGCTGATGAAGGTAACTAATACAGACCTTGTTTTCAAGAGCTCCCACTGTACTTTGATTTCAACCACTCCACACTTCATGTATCACACTTCATACACACAATAAGGTGCTTCAAATTGACCCTTTTCCATGCTGGCCAGTGGTCTGGCTGTTGGGCAGGCGAAATGCAAACTTGTCTAGTTTTAATTTGTGATCAAAATCATGGTGTAGGTGGTCCATATCAAAGAAAAGCATTTCTTATAAATTTGTTATCAATTCTAGCAAGTGAAATTTGGCCTTAAAGAAATTTGGGGCCTAGACTTTGTATTTGTTCTTAATGGCTGACATGTATTACATGTAAAACTAGATTTACTAGGAACGGCTCTGAATGGATTATTTGAATGTCGCCCTCCTTGATAGTTCTGTTGTAGGGTCAGCTGTATGAAAACTGGGCTTGGATGCATTGACATCCAATTTTTAATTTGTCAATGATTCCTTCATTCAACATCCTCTTTGCATTTATTCCAAATAAATTAAGACAATGTTCATTCAAATTGCTCACTTTTTATTGAAAACATGTTTCATTTTATTTCCCTGCAGTTCATGTAGCACGTTGAATTGTGTCAACCCATTGGTAATCATTTCATAACTGACCAGTCTTTTTACAAATTATCATTTTAAAATTATCATTTTATTCATTGATCAAATTTAAAACATTGTTTGCAAAATCATGAAACAGAAACAAATAAAATGATGAATATTGACCGAAAAATCTCTAAAGTGAATCATATAACAAATTCTACATTCAGCGGGAAATATTGTTGGCAAAGTAATGTTTCTTAGATCATCATCTTACATTGCCATAAGAAAAATGTCTCATAGGTCATTTACTTTAAGTAATGGGAACATGAATACAATTTTAAGGAGCAAAGTTTCATAATTATTGTTAGTTCCACCATATACATGTAGGACACAATGGCAACATTTTTTCCAGGGGGGTATTGCATAAAGAGTCAGAAAATGTGCCTAAAGTGCGCGTGTTTTCTGACTTGCAATCAAACACAACTTTGTGATTAATCAAAACTGTTTATGCAACACCTCAAGTTCAGTAAAGTAAGTTGTCCCAAAATTGGTTCTTCAAATGTGCAAAACTCTTCCAAAAGTCTATAAATTATTCATATTCATTTTCCAATATGCATCAATAAAGGTAAAACTAAGGATACTCCATAAAAGAAAAAATAAATTATGTCAATTTAAAAACCAATTATCAGAGATAAAATGCTACAAGTTTAACAATTGTTTGGCATGCTTTCACTTTGCACACCTGGAATGTATAACTGCTTTGCACTGAAGTCATGACATGGTATACATTTTACGTACTACAAACAAACTGAACAGTGAGGACATAACATAGGGGGCATGAGGGACACATTCACAACTCAAAACACATGAAAACATATGGTATGCATTCATACCGATTAGAAAGACTTAAAATATCCCTTAAGAAAATATACACAATTTTAGATCCTTCTGAAGGATACTACATACATGCATTAAAAAGAAAAATTTAGTTTACAATCAAAAGTTAGAACACACACTACACAAGAAAACCTCTTCAGAAAAGGTTGATTGAATCTTCAAGTAATTAAGCTATAAAAGCATAATTTCTGTTTACAATTGCTAGATATATAAAACTGATTTATTATCAATCATGATTTGTTGCATGCTCAACGAATCAATTATTTATTGCTTACATGATTGGACCATGTTTGTTTGTCTACCAAAATTGTCATGATGTCACACTTGCATTTCATTTCTCAATGATAAAGTTGGAAACAATACATTGGGAAAAGCCTGTATAGCATTTAGATATGTTCACTGGTGTAATTCTGTAAACAGTTTCTATTGTTCAGGGGAAAATTATCAATTCATCCACCTGAACAAAATAATTTTCTGCAGATCTACACCAGTGGTTCTGAGTCAAGAGAAGGTCTCCTGTGAAATATTTTCATTTATTTCTCAGAAGACAGTTTTCCCTGAAGCAGTCCCATCAAACTTTACAGAAATTGAAAACATTTATGATTGTCCATTAATGGAAAGTAGTTTAGAAAAAGAATATATCTTTCATATAGACCTAACTCAACTGCATACAGATAATAAAGGATCTGTATTTATTATTTAATTTGTTTTTAAAACAAAGAGGTACACCAATGAATACAGATGAAACTCCACAAAACCCTGTAACATTAGACGGAGGTGGCAGCCTTCTCAATGAAGTTGGCCATGTTGACATAGGTGGCAGCCTTCTCAATGAAGTTGGCCATGTTGACATCGTTGTCCGAGAGACCACCGACGTCATGGGTGCTCAAGGTGATGTCGACACGGTTGTAGACGTTGAACCACTCTGGATGGTGGTTCATGGTTTCTGCCTTGAGCGCCACCCTGGTCATGAAGCCAAATGCCTGTGAAGGAGAAAGCAAGACAATAAAAGAGAGATACAGTCAAACACGTGTATAGCAGGGGCAAACACGTGTATAGCAGAGTCAAACACGTGTATAGCAGGGGCAAAAATAATATTTCTTTTTCGGGTGCTACTTTTCAAGGTTGCCTGCAAGAAAATAACACTGTAAAATTTGTTTTGCATTGAACTCTATATGCAAATTTACGGGGGCTCTTTCATGAATTTTGGGGGCTCTTTCGGCATTTCAGGGGCGAATTAGCCCCAAGCCCCGGTGTATTTTTGTCACTGGTGTATAGTGACAACCCAAGGGGAACAAGAATAGTAATCCCTTTTAGAAAGCATGGCCAATATCTAGGGGTGTATTCTGAGAATGATTTAAAGTTAAATTTTATTGTATCTACTTCACTCAAATTCATTGGTATTCATTTAGTACAGTTTCAGAATACAGATTTGGCTAAAAATATTTTAGTGACGTAGATACAATACATTTTAGCTTTAAAATCGTTTTCAGAATACACCCAAAGGATGACACATAAAACAGACATAACAATACTTTTTCTTACTTGCCAAGTCGGGCCAGTTTCTAAAGCAATGGCCTTCCCTAAACCATATTGCCTGAATTGGGTACATCAGAAAAGGAGCATGTACTTTGTCACTACTATTCGGAGCACTCAAGAGAAGTCCGTGATGAACATTAGAAAGCCTGGAGACAGTAGTTGCTGTTGAATATTTCCTTGTTAATCAAGATCTACATAATCCTGTAATATTTAACGAATTTGGATCTACCTTGTCTTGTCTTGCCCTAGCCATCTAAGTGACTTGACATTGTATTTGCCCAGGGGCAAGTCCAAGCTATTTTGTAGCTGTAACGGGTGGGACATCAGAGCGAATAAGAGATATTGAAACATAATTATCTTTCCAACGCATTATGACAGCATAAAGTCACATTTATAATTTGTAAATGCTTGGGCGATTTCAATTTTTGGTTTGCATTTGATAACATTTTCTCCAAAGAATCTAAAATGTAAACAAAATGGTGTTTCAATATGTTTATTATAAGAGTTGGCTATCTTATTCGCTCTGACAGCTACAATATAGCTTGGGCTTGCAATCTAGTAGGGGCGTCGATCACGGAGGGGATGGGGGGGATATATCCCCCCCAATATTTGAGGTGGGGGGGATGGCCTGTATTATCATCCCCCCCAATATTTGGGAGGGTAAAAAAAAACAAAAAACAAGTATACTGGCGCATGTAATTGTGGAAGGGGCTACCATAAGCAAAACAAGAAGTGCGATCCGCCCTTTGGTTTTCTGCAAACTTGATTTCATTAATTGTGTTTATCTATAACACGGTAACTCAGAAACAAGTTTATAAAACGTGAAATTAGGTATGCTCCAGATTGCACAATTTCAAGCCCCAAAATGCAAAAGCTTCCTACCGTGGAAACCCCCCTCCCACACCCACCCCCCCCCCCCCCCAGGCGCGGATCTACGGGGGGGGGGGGGGTTCAGGGGGTTTAACCCCCCCCCCTTGGGCTGCCAAGTGAAAATGTGATGTGCATAGAAAAACGCCATCATTGTGTCCAGACCCACACAGTATCCGTATCGTCATTGGGTCAAACCCCCCCCCCCCCCCCCCCCCCCTTAGCAAAATAGCCACAAAAAAAAAATCGCCTCGCCGCTACGCGTCTCGGACTTCGCCACTTCGCAGCTCGTGGACGATGCTCCGCATCGTCATTGGGTCAAACCCCCTGATCATCCCCCCCAACCATGAGAAGAAATCGACGCCCTTGCAATCTAGCCAATGGGTGTGTAGAGCCCTGGCCAATAGTTTACCTGATTGAAATTGCCAAAGGTGAACTCCTTCTGGATTGCATCTCTCCCCTCAACCTCCTTCCAGCCAGCCGTCAAAAGACCAGACAGCTTCTCTGTCCGAACGTCTCCGCTCAACTTCACTCGCTTAGCTTCTGATGCCTGTTATTGAAAAGAGAGAATTTAAATAGATCAATTTTGAGACTTGGGTTTATTCCAGTTTTAATACTCTACATGAAATTAAATCAGTACCGTAACTTGAAACTTCTCCATACTACACAATATGACATCTCTCCCCTCAACCTCCTTCCATCCAGGGTCAAAAGAGCAGTCAGCTTCTCTGTTCGATCGTCTCCGCTCAACTTCACTCGCTTAGCTTCTCATGCCTGTTATTGAGAAGTTTAGAAAGAGAAATATAAATATATATTGCTTAATAAAAAAACAAGCTCTTCCAGTTTTGTAAACATTTACAAGAAAAATGAGTCAATACAACTCAGTATTAATAGGGAACTTTTACACAATCCCACATGTCTCCCCTCAACCTCCTTCAGCCAGACAGCTCTCTGTCCGAACATCTCCCCTCAACCTCCTTCAGCCAGACAGCTCTCTGTCCGAACATCTCCCCTCAACCTCCTTCAGCCAGACAGCTCTCTGTCCGAACATCTCCACTCAACCTCCTTCAGCCAGACAGCTCTCTGTCCGAACATCTCCCCTCAACCTCCTTCAGCCAGACAGCTCTCTGTCCGAACATCTCCACTCAACCTCCTTCAGCCAGACAGCTCTCTGTCCGAACATCTCCACTCAACCTCCTTCAGCCAGACAGCTCTCTGTCCGAACATCTCCCCTCAACCTCCTTCAGCCAGACAGCTCTCTGTCCGAACATCTCCCCTCAACCTCCTTCAGCCAGACAGCTCTCTGTCCGAACATCTCCACTCAACCTCCTTCAGCCAGACAGCTCTCTGTCCGAACATTTCCACTCAACCTCCTTCAGCCAGACAGCTCTCTGTCCGAACATCTCCCCTCAACCTCCTTCAGCCAGACAGCTCTCTGTCCGAACATCTCCACTCAACCTCCTTCAGCCAGACAGCTCTCTGTCCGAACATCTCCACTCAACCTCCTTCAGCCAGACAGCTCTCTGTCCGAACATCTCCCCTCAACCTCCTTCAGCCAGACAGCTCTCTGTCCGAACATCTCCCCTCAACCTCCTTCAGCCAGACAGCTCTCTGTCCGAACATCTCCCCTCAACCTCCTTCAGCCAGACAGCTCTCTGTCCGAACATCTCCACTCAACCTCCTTCAGCCAGACAGCTCTCTGTCCGAACATCTCCACTCAACCTCCTTCAGCCAGACAGCTCTCTGTCCGAACATCTCCCCTCAACCTCCTTCAGCCAGACAGCTCTCTGTCCGAACATCTCCACTCAACCTCCTTCAGCCAGACAGCTCTCTGTCCGAACATCTCCCCTCAACCTCCTTCAGCCAGACAGCTCTCTGTCCCAACATCTCCACTCAACCTCCTTCAGCCAGACAGCTCTCTGTCCGAACATCTCCCCTCAACCTCCTTCAGCCAGACAGCTCTCTGTCCGAACATCTCCCCTCAACCTCCTTCAGCCAGACAGCTCTCTGTCCGAACATCTCCACTCAACCTCCTTCAGCCAGACAGCTCTCTGTCCGAACATCTCCCCTCAACCTCCTTCAGCCAGACAGCTCTCTGTCCGAACATCTCCACTCAACCTCCTTCAGCCAGACAGCTCTCTGTCCGAACATCTCCACTCAACCTCCTTCAGCCAGACAGCTCTCTGTCCGAACATCTCCCCTCAACCTCCTTCAGCCAGACAGCTCTCTGTCCGAACATCTCCCCTCAACCTCCTTCAGCCAGACAGCTCTCAGTCCGAACATCTCCACTAAACCTCCTTCAGCCAGACAGCTATCTGTCCGAACATTTCCCCTCAACCTCCTTCAGCCAGACAGCTCTCTGTCCGAACATCTCCCCTCAACCTCCTTCAGCCAGACAGCTCTCTGTCCGAACATCTCCACTCAACCTCCTTCAGCCAGACAGCTCTCTGTCCGAACATCTCCCCTCAACCTCCTTCAGCCAGACAGCTCTCTGTCCGAACATCTCCCCTCAACCTCCTTCAGCCAGACAGCTCTCTGTCCGAACATCTCCCCTCAACCTCCTTCAGCCAGACAGCTCTCTGTCCGAACATCTCCCCTCAACCTCCTTCAGCCAGACAGCTCTCTGTCCGAACATCTCCACTCAACTTCCTTCAGCCAGACAGCTCTCTGTCCGAACATCTCCACTCAACCTCCTTCAGCCAGACAGCTCTCTGTCCGAACATCTCCCCTCAACCTCCTTCAGCCAGACAGCTCTCTGTCCGAACATCTCCACTCAACCTCCTTCAGCCAGACAGCTCTCTGTCCGAACATCTCCCCTCAACCTCCTTCAGCCAGACAGCTCTCTGTCTGAACATCTCCCCTCAACCTCCTTCAGCCAGACAGCTCTCTGTCCGAACATCTCCACTCAACCTCCTTCAGCCAGACAGCTCTCTGTCCGAACATCTCCCCTCAACCTCCTTCAGCCAGACAGCTCTCTGTCCGAACATCTCCACTCAACCTCCTTCAGCCAGACAGCTCTCTGTCCGAACATCTCCACTCAACCTCCTTCAGCCAGACAGCTCTCTGTCCGAACATCTCCACTCAACCTCCTTCAGCCAGACAGCTCTCTGTCCGAACATCTCCCCTCAACCTCCTTCAGCCAGACAGCTCTCTGTCCGAACATCTCCACTCAACCTCCTTCAGCCAGACAGCTCTCTGTCCGAACATCTCCCCTCAACCTCCTTCAGCCAGACAGCTCTCTGTCCGAACATCTCCACTCAACTTCACTCCAATTATATTCTGTAGCTAAGCATACCGGTCATTTGTACATTGTACTAATGTGCAATATCCAATTCCTGATCAATGGTTGATCGCTGTGTTTTAGGAAGCCTCGGCCTCGCTACGGAAAACGGAAATACAATTATTTCAACATATTTGGCCCAGGGGTTACAGAGATATGGTCGTTTTCATATTGCCGGGCGCGGCCGTTTTAGCGAAAATCAGTAAAAATGGGCGTGTCGTAACGCGAAAACCGTACATCCGATTGCGCTCATATTTGAAATTTCGGCTTTTTCAGCCAAAATAACCCTAAGAACCAAATATGAGCAAAATTGAAGAAGGTAAGGTGTTATCGATTGGTTGACTTGACACGGAATGACCCAATAGTTTTTGTCTACATTTTGCGGTCTTTAAAACAACAGTTGAAAATTATTATCAAATTATATCAAATTGTGGATCACATTAACAAAGTTGTTTTGCATTTGCTGGTAAATTGAGGGAGGAATCAGCCAGCAAAAATATTTTTGTGTTGGATAGTGCAGCAAGCGGGAGAGTTTTATCTCCACACAACAGTACTAAATAATATAGCTGTAAAGTAAGCCTGAGTCATGTCGGAATTTTTTTGTTCCGGAATCCGCCGGTGTTGTGCCGGTCGGAATCCGGTATTCCGATTTAAAAAAAACCTGCCAATGAATGATACGGAACGAACACGCACTAGTAAGGTCTGCCATTGCTTCGGCAGCGCAGGCAGGCCCCGCGCTGCGAGACAGGCCAACTGAACTGCCTTGTCCTTGCATTTTTCAAGTTGCACTCTTAAAAAGGAACGAAAAGGAACAAAAATGTAAGATTATTACGATTAAGATCGCACCTATTCTAGACTATCTCTTATTTTACTTATACGAGAACAATTACCTGCCAAAACAGCAACAACAAAAAATGTGCTGATTATATCTCGAACATTTTCTAACTCGCTCGGACCTGCATGAACTGAAGCTTGTACAACGACACGAATAAGTCAACACTAACACTTCACTTGTATACTTTGCGTGCAGCTTATCGGGTCTTTTTTCTTACGCGAGATATCCATCCGCCGGGAATTGGGGAATTCCCCAATTCCCGGCGGATGGATATCTCGCGTAAGAAATGAGACCCATAACCTGCACGCAAAGTATACGAGTGATATGGCGGGCTGTATCGGAGCATTAGTTTAGTACCGATAGAGGGCGGACTGGATGTCAACGTTTGAGAATCGTTTGATATCCATGTGCAGTATTACGTACATGTGTAGTATGATACACGTACGGGTGACATGGTACGGCGCAGCTCTGACTGATGATAGCAGCTGCGGGGCGCGCCGGGGTAGCTAGTCTACGACGTCGATCATATGCCGTATATACTCGCCGCGCCGCACCGCGGGCTAGATCGACTGTCATAATAAACGCAGCGGAATTCTTGTCGTTGTAAGTTGCATTCAACATCGTCTTTCTTGTACTTTTTTGTCATTTGTTTTCTTCTGATAGTTTTCTACTACAAAATATGAATTTTGGAGGAAAAAGAGGTTTTCCGCGATTTTCATCGGAATACCGGAATGGAGAAAACAAAACCGGAACACGCACACACCGGACGGATTCCGGTATTCCGTCCGTTCCGACCCAGGCTTACTGTAAAGTGTGATAGAACACATGAATTCTTAGTCCAATGATCACTGATGATCCGACTCTCTGCTCCACTTCACTCATTTAGGAAATTATAGTTTCTGAAATAATTTACCGTAGCATAGTCGTAGTAGGTGCCTGTTTTAAATGAAAATTATCATTGAGTGACATTGATATTGGTCATTGTTGTTGTACTTGTAGTTGTAGTTAGCCAAAGAAAGCGTTAGGAAGACACATTTTCATTCATTTTTGGACATTATCATTGAACATGTCATACCTAAAGTAACGCCATAGTGCAGACTGCAGAGTATACAAATTGCTGCTGGTGTATTGTTTTCGGACAGAAAACATGACAAAAATCGTACCAGAATTGATTTTTTTACTTTGAATTTTACACGACCTGGAAGAATAGATCATTATCTTCATAATTCAGGGTGGATTTTAATTTGATGGACACAAACTTCGGAAATATCGGCACTTTTTTAGCCAAATATGTGCGATAATGATCTATTCTTCCAGGTTGTGTAAAATTCAAAGAAAAAAAATCAATTCTGGTACGATTTTTGTCATGTTTTCTGTCCGAAAACAATACACCAGCAGCAATTTGTATACTCTGCACTATGGCGTTAGGACTTTAGGTATGACATGTTGAATGAATGAAAATGTGTCTTCCTAGAGGCTAATAATGGCTGCTTTCTTTGGCTAAGCCTAAGTTGTAGTAGGCATGTCACTCACTGCGCCCCAGCTGTCAGCACGCTGTATGCTATTGGCAAGCTCTGTGGCGCGCTGCCCGCAAATCTCCGGCTCCCGGCCCATGTCGCGCTGCACGCAAATCTCCGTAGCGCAGCTCCCTAGCTAGCTACTCGCTCAGCGTGGTCAAATTTTGTACCTAAATACCATGTTAAAAGTCGTGGTACGGTGAGCAGCAAAGTTTTTCCTGGCATTGAGGTTGCGAATTAGATGGGGAAACCCCTCTACTACGTAATCAGCTATACAGAATTTTTCAAAATGGCGGCTTGCGACGGGAAATGACTTGAAGGTAAAAAGTTGAATTTTTCCGATGGAAAATGTTCCATTATCAAAATCTTTATTACGATGTGAATTTTGAGTACATATATACGTTCATTTGATATAAAAGTCATATTGTAATTTTCTTTCTGCTCGCCGTACCAACCCTATAAAAAGTGACATTCTGTGATATTTTGTGCAGCTGCCTCGCACTGTCGCATGCCTCATTGTCAGCGCGGCGGGGCCGGGGTGCGGTGCGGACGTGCGCACGTGAGGATTTTGTAGATCTTGTCCAGCGACTCTCTGGCTGGAGTATTGGCGAAATTTACGCATTGCTGACTGGAAATCAAGTTTCAGGTAGGATTTTGATTGCTGATAATTGATTTTTAGTATCTGCTTGATATATAAAAAGCCATTTGGACTTATTTAGCCTTAATAAATTGATACAATTTCGTTTGTTTTACCTAGATATGAACCATCAAAAGGGGGAATGTTAAGTGAATGAAACACCGTCTATGTGATTTGAATGTTACGTATGTGATACACTTGAAGCTGTGAGGTAGTGTTGGTGGCCAATGAGAAGAGAGATTATGTTGTATTTGGCTGTTCTGTGAACTGTGTTTTACTCCCTTTGTATTTAGAATTGTGTTTTTGTGTTTAGTCAATTTGAATGGGAATAGCTCAATTTGGGGGGCCAATTTGCTTTTTAGAAATTTGTAATACTGCCTGGAAATATTTGTATTTGTTCTATTACATCTTAACTCTATAATTAATTTCTTAGAATTATTTTATTAGGATTTTTAAACATTTTTGCATATATAATTAGCTAATTTGCATAATCATTTTCATAAACATTCAAAAATAAAATACTTGTGTCTACAACAAATCAAATAAAAAAGTTTTGTTCAAAAAGTTTATTAATCTTTGATTTACAGCATTTTATAGTATTTTCGCATATATAATTAGCTAATTTGCATAATTTTTTCATATTTATTCAAATTCCTCGACATCTCTATACATACATAAGACAAAAAATACACAGGATGAAAGAGCTTGACTGACATATCATTTGGAGCAAATTTTGTGATGCAGCTATTATCCAATTAGGAATTATACCATTTTCGCATATATTAATTAGCTGGACTTAGACATTTTTTCCTGTTTTTGTCTTTACCGTTGGCTAATTTATGCCAAAATGGTGGTTTTATAAGGCATATAACTAAAAAACGATATGACATTGGCACCCGTTTTCTTTTGCTGTCTGCAGGTTGTACTCTCTATTACTGGAAAACATCATTCACTTGTATAAAGCAGGTGATTTCTAGGAACAATTTCTTTGTAAAAAGTGCTAAAAAGGCATTTTTGCCATTTTCCACTCAAAATCGCTGAAAATGTATCATTTTTCACGAAACATATTCGGACATAACTTTTGGTTGGATGGTCCGATTTTGATGATCTTTTTTTTATTTATCCTCTTTCACCCCCGGGGGGGGGGGGGGGGGTACTCACGTAAATTGGGTATACGGGGATGTGCCGCTCGGAAGGGTGACTTTTTCAAGAAAGGTCCTTAGACATGGGTCCCCTTTTCGTCAAAAAAAATCGTTAGACATGGGTCCCCTTTTTCAAATTTCCCCTTTTTTATACACGATTTTGGGATTTGCCGTTGTGAAATTGCCAAAATTTTCAAGCTCGCTACGCTCGCTAACTTAAAACCGGGTTAAAACCACAAAATTAGCAGGAAATACACCCAAAACATGCGCCGCAGGCGAAAAAAATCCTTAGACATGGGTCCATATTTTCGCAAAAGGACCCTTAGATGTGGGTATGGGTTTGGAGGTCTCAGCCGCACACCCCCGTCCGACTATAATCTGAGTACCCCCCCCCCCCCGGGCTTTCACCCTGCTGCATCATATAATCATAGATTTCTACTATACTAAAGTAGCCGATCATGTATGTCTGTCTGTCTGTCTGTCCATCTATGCATTTCGTAGTGCATTGAGGCACCAACATCAAACTTTGGGTAGTGATTGGTGATGACCCATAGAGGTTTGTGGTCTGGGTCAGGTCGGGGTCAGTTTGACCAGTGGTCAGTTATGAATCGGCCAATATTCCACGTTCATTTGCCATGCAGTCGCGTGGAGCGCTGATCATCACACATGCTTGCGACGGAAGTACCGTGAAAAGTGTGTTGCTGAAATGACCTTTCATTATGTAGTCTTTGTTCAGCCTGGAATCGATACGTTGTAAATTACTTACGCACATTATCGTATGCCTGTCAAATCGGAAATAACACGTGTGCCGCTGTGTGCGCCTGAATTAAGACTATCGTAATTTGCTTGCGAATTGTTGTTTTTCAAACTTTTAAATAATATGGATTTAAAAATTGTAATGACTGATTTTCGAATAGAATTAAAACAAATCTGATGAAATATATGTATTTCTATCAAGAAACGGACGGTACATTCCAAAAGCGAAAGCGACCGTCGGGCGGGGAATTTGCATAGACTATATACAGGGTAGCGGAATATTGTAGGTCCGGCATCTGTGCATTGTCAACGCACAATCTACTACATTGTACAC
>JBAMJV010000744.1:130000-153993 GCA_037951105.1 Echinarachnius parma | reverse complement strand
TGCGCGACCGCCAGTGAGCTGTCTTGTAATTCTACAGTCTTTGTATGATCCCCCTGCAATAAGGCACATCCGTGGCAGGGACCGCGGAACCGGGGGGGGGGGGGGGGGAGGGGGGGGGGGGCTGGGGGCTGCAGCCCCCCCCCCCCACTTTTTGGGCTAAAAATACATTACAGTTCAAATGTCATCAGCCCCCCCCCCCCTCCACTTTCAAAACCATTCCGCGGTCCCTGCGTGGGAGCGCTAACACGCATTCATCGCGTATGTGCGCAACTGCCATCGCGTTTTGTGCGCACTCAGTTTTGCTTCTTTGTGATTGTATGCGCTAAATAAACAATGACTTCAAGCGTATTAGATGCGCCATGGTTCTAGAGGCTCATACCAAAGACTATAGAATTACAAGACAGCTCACTGGCGGTCGCGCAGCGATGTCCCTTCAGACTGAATGAAGATTCGAATCGAGCTTAAGAGAAAGTTGGGTACACCCAGAGGATTAGATTCAGTCAACTGGAAACTGTTCAGACGTTTGTAAAAGAGGGACTGTTCCTTTAACAAGCATTATAGCAAGCTTTTTGTTTTGAACACAAGTTACCGCCCCCCCCCCCCCCAGTTTTCCCCAGATAAGACAATTATGTTTCTACTACCCCCCCTTACTGTATCACGTTGTAGAACACACAAACTCAATAAGACGCTTTTATGATTGGAACAATAAGGAACAATTCGTTCATTCACACGTTCGAGTAAACTGCGCTTTTATGCGATGTCAAACAAACTTGCAACAGATGGAATATTACCATGACAGCCACGATGAATACATTAGATCATCCGAGTTGTTAGCTTGTTATCGGTATGTTTAGAAGTGCTTCTTGAATTACGATTTAGCAACCCGCTACGAAGATTTTAAATGGCTTTTGTATTACAGGACTTAGATGCTCGTTGATTGGTCGATATGGTAAGGGCATAGACAGCGTGCAAAGTCTACACACATTACTAAAAGACTACCCATGCACGTGTTTGTTGTGCACTGGTTTGTGAAAACAAAGGTGATCACCCAAGCGAATGTTGTGAGTTACCCGCTAGTTATCGTCCAAATTAGCATTTTGGCAAGGAGATAAGGCCTAGCTGACAGATAGGCTATCGGGCTTTATGAATATGGCCACAGGTCTCTATTGACAATGTAATATTCTAAATATTTTGTTAGTTTAAATCATACGTTTAGAAGATTTCGCAATCAGATATTTGCAATATTAACTAAATATTATGAATTCTGTAAAGAGTAACGTTATTTCCACCTTCGAGATGCAATTTTAGTGCTGTTGTGTAAAAATGCCAATGCTGACAATATTTTCGCCTTATTTAGTTCGTAAAAAATGTACTGTAAATGTTATCATAATTCTGGAGAGAATGTATGTTTGCATCTTTTTGTATCTTACCAGGCAATTTGTTATGTCTGGAAAGTCGAAATAATATAAAAACGATACCAGTTTACGTCTGTTATAATTCCGCATTGGCTTCGCTAATTCATGATTATTGAATTGAGCTATACTATTTCATACGAATGTTTAAGGCATACTTATAAACGAATTATTCGTATTCTGTATAAGTATGGCTCGATCACAAAACACTATTATATGTTTTGTTTAACTTACAGATGTGCCATCTGCAGTTCGAAGTCCTCTGGGAAGCAAAGATGTAAGCGTAATACGAGAGGAACTGAAAATATATTACCGTAAAGAATTCGAAAAGATTAACACTGCACCATTCGACTACAAGAGCCTTGATCATATCTACATCAACCTTCTGCTCGAGGAGAACTCCAAAACCGTGACATACGAGAAGCTTGTTCGAATGTTAACACCAAGTGACCAGCATTACCAGAAAGCCCGGGTGCTCCTTGTAGGCGAAGCAGGTGTCGGAAAGACAACTCTTTCGCAAGTTAGCGTACGACTGGGCAACCGAGAAACACCTGCATGATGTCGATATTTTGCTTCTCATTCGACTGAGAGAGAACGAACGTGATATGATCATGGGCATGTCTTCGGTGACATCGCAATGCGATACGTGTCAGATGAGATTGACTTGGAGGGAGAACAAGTGGATGAGTACATCCGAACACATCAGAGAAAAGTTGTGCTCCTCATAGATGGTCTTGATGAGTATAAGGTGACATGAAGGACCGGAAGTCAGCCGTTGTCCAAGTAGTCCAAGGGGAGAAATTCAAGCGCGTTCCAGTTGTCGTTACTACCAGACAATGGCGAGCTGGTGATATCACTTGTACAGAAAATATCAATACGAAATTTAGCACAATCAAGGTTAAGGGATTCAGGCAGAGCGACGTGATTGATTATATCCAGAGTTTCTTTGAAGAAGATCACGCCGCAGCAGACAGTCTCATTGAGCTAGTGCAGAATGACAGCCTGGTTCGTGAGAACATGACACCATATCCCATCTTCTGTTGCATGCTGTGTCACATGTGGAAGGACGAATCCAGAAGAGCGACGATCCGCAAATTGCAAACCTTCTCTCAGATCATCGGAGAAATGGTGTACTCTCTCGTTGAACACTATCACACTAAGTACAGGGGTTACGAAGGTCCATCACTGAAGGACTGTCAACAGCTGTGCGCAATATCCTTCAAACAAATTGGTGAAGTGGCTTTTCATGGATTGAAGGAAAATCAGCTCATCTTCCGGAAGAAGGATTTCTCTGACGAGGGGGCTATCAATACTGCTTGCAAGGTATTGATTCGCACTTTCATGCATTTTCATGTATTTTGTATTTATTTACGCAGTGATTAATAATTAGTCTTTGTTCAGAGGGCGGTACGAAGCTTACTTATTGCGAAGAAGACAATGGCGTAGGCGGGTACCATGCAAGGGGGCTCCTCAACTGGCTAACACCGAAGCAACAAGTAAACCAAAATGTCCAGGAAAATAGGGGGCGGGGTATGTGGGCATGGACCCCCCACCCCCCCCCCCCCTCTCCTCCAACCCCTCGAATTACGAAACGTGATAAAGATAAAGACAACATGCTGACTGTAGAAATGAAGAGCACATAACATTCGAAACAAGAAAAAAGTATGTTTCGTGAAAATCCGTTCAGAAACTACTGAAATATAATAAAGGCATTCGGGTCAAAGTCGTAGGCGTTAGCATAAATATGACATCACTTATATGAAATTCGGTTTTATTGCAAACAAGAATCATATCAAAAATTCACAGATTAAAATTGTTATGTTACAAAACAATACAATTAAAATATATATGCGAACAAGCACAATTAACACAGTTAAAAATACTACGAAGGTAAATACATTTTTAAAATACGAGAACATTACAAAAAGGAGTGTTAACAAAATGAAATGCAAATAATTAATAATAAACTATTTCACTATTCAATACAAAATAATTTAATTCAATACATTATCATGTTTCAGTTCGATTAAACTACAAATATAATACTAATATCATAAGTGGCTATAAAAACAAAGAATTTATATTCAAACAAATTGTATAATTATTGTATAAGGTTCTATAATTATTATGTAAGAATAAATTATAAATTTGAGAGACTAATAAAAGCTGTAATGGATACTATTTACGAATAACAATATGATATAGATACTTAGGGGTACCACCACCCAACAGTTATATTCTTATTTAAGAAAGGTAACATCTTTAGTATTCCATTCCATCAACAAGTTCCGCAAAATATGTTTCCAGAAAAAGAAAAAAAAATTGGAAAACGCATCACCATTCTAAAGCATGCGTTCATGCGGTCTGAATTGCGAAGACTAATGTGTGCAGAGCGAACGAATCGCCCAGGAATATATTGTTTACAAACGTACGCGTGAATAGCATTGGCACACTCGCAAATGGTTGGCCGATATGGAACCGGAAATAGTAGTGGTTCCGTAAGTAGTGGAAATGAATTGCTTTGTTTATGAACTA
The DNA here is from genome assembly GCA_037951105.1 of Echinarachnius parma. NCBI lineage: Eukaryota > Metazoa > Echinodermata > Echinoidea > Clypeasteroida > Echinarachniidae > Echinarachnius > Echinarachnius parma. The sequence goes on along the minus strand of JBAMJV010000744.1, from coordinate 150,046 downwards.
CACAACCCTTGGCAAAATGTTGGGTATATAATATATTTGATATCACAAAACGTACCAAAACATATAAAATGTGTTGCTGTTTGCCTGGTGGTCCTCCTTAACACTCCTACAAACTGTTCAAACATAATAACAAATCGGCATTTAAAGGGATAGTTGAGCTTTGGTAAACAATGTAGAGTCAAACTGAATGTTAGTAACTAAAACATGCATCATTACCTTACATAACTAACAGTTATAACTCCACCGTGTTCGAACGGAATACAAAATTACAAACGACTAAGTAAAAAGCCTGTTATCATTTAAAAATAGCCGTTAAACCTCAAGAGAGCGCTCTTTAAAACCTAATTGGTTTCAAACACTTACAAAATAAACAAAATTGTTTTGTTGTGATGTTTTGTTGAAATAGTGAGTATATAAAAGAGTACAGAAGCCATGACGTCATAAAAAACACTTTTTTTAGAATGTTCAAATTTGAACTTCATTTTCAGAAGGAGCATAACAAGTAATGTCCAAATACCAGCAATCAAAAGAATAGGTTACGTATTGGCTTAGATATGCCCATCCGAATAAATTTTACTACAATGAGCAATCAGTGTTATAGTGCACTGGCTCCTAAATTTAGGAACCAGTGCACTTTAACACTGATTGCCCTTTCAAAAAAAAATCATGGATGGGCATACATTAGCCAATATGTATCCTATTCCTTTGATTTTTGGTATTTGGACAATTATTTGCTATGCTCTATCTGAAAATGAAGTCCAAATTTGAAAATTCTTTAGACAAATATTTATGATATAATTTATGACGTCACACTTCACCACTTTATAGAGATACTCTACAACTATTCAAAAACCTTGTGTACGCTCTTTAAAATGTTACACTCAGTTTTGCATTATCTCACAACAAATGCATGTTATGTACCGCCCTCTATACCAAAACTCAATTATTCCTTTAAATTATAATAATATATCCATCTTTTGTTCACGTGAAAACAAGGAAAGGCATATTGTCTGTTATTATTTGATAAAATTGTTAGCTCTCACCGAAAATAAAGATTGCATTAAAATATGAATATCAATGATTATAAGCTCGCTTATAGGTACTTGCGCAGATTCAAATAAACTGCCTTCCTCGTTCCTAAATGAAAATAATACCAACATTATCATAACTATACACTGATATATATAATTCATCATAGATTGGTGTACTGACTGAAAAGAAGCTACCCGCACCGAAGGAAATGAGGAAGGTAACTGGAGAGGAGTTCAACACAGAGATCCACTTCCCACACAAACTGCTCCAGGAATATCTTGCAGCGCAGTACCTCGCCGCACTCCACGAGACAGACCCGGCAGAGTATGGAAGGCTTCTGAAGGACGAGATACTGGGAAGATGTGTAGAGTTCAGATATATATTGTACTTCCTTGCAGGGAAAGGGGGAACCGCAGGACGGAAACTGATGGACGTTCTCTGTCAGCAATTACTGCTCAGCGACCAGAAGCCCATGAAGCCTCGAGACTATTGTATGTAAATAAAGTCTACGAGGGTTCAAGGCTCGCATACTTCCTAACATGCAACACAAATATTTGAAAATTAATTGCAGAATTCGATGCAAACAATAAATAGATGTATCTATGTGAAACAAGTTTACATCTATTTGATTGGAGTGTATAATGAGTATAGATGTATTTCTGACATGCTTGCACTGCAGGTACATTAGTGGCGGTGCCATGCCGAGAAGCATGTCGGTATTTGTCACAAGGTTTAGGACTTGCCCCCTTCTCTACCCCAGTAGCCTCCCCCACTCAGAATGGGATTTTATGTTGCTTTCTATTTTCATTTGCCCCCCCCCCCCAACTCCGCCGGGGGGGGGGGGGGGGGGTACTCAGTTTATAGTCGGACGGGGGTGTGCGACTGAGACCTCCGAACCCATACCCACATCTAAGGGTCCTTTTGCTGTAAATAGGTACCTATGTCTAAGGATTTTTGTGGAAAATGGACCCATGTCTAACGATTTTTTTCGCCGGCGGCGCATGTTCGCTGTGTATTTCCCGCAAATTTTGTGGTTTCATTAGCGAGCTTGAACATTTTTGCAATTTCACATCGGCAAATCCCAAAATCCCGGATAAGAGAGGGGAAATATGAAAAAGGGGACTCATGTCTAAGGATTTTTTTTAATGAAAAGGGGACCCATGTCTAAGGATCTTTCTTTAAAAAAGTCACCCTTCCCAGCGCACATCCCCGTATACCCAATATACGTGAGTACCCCCCCCCCCCCCCCCCTCCCCCGGGACCTCCGCCCAAATAAATGTTTCACAAAATGCCTCCTTTCGTTGTCACATATTCTCATTTTACTAATTGAAAGTGTAATGGTTTATTTATTATGTGGTTATAATTTAAAGGACAGCTTAACCAATACTAGATGAATAAATAAGGACTTAATTATTGTTTTTATTATCTGGTATCCCTGTTCCCAGTTACGTTCGAGAGTAGTAAATCCGTGGATGCGGGTTTAGTCATGGACATCGTCTTTGAATGCCACAACGAGGTTGTCGTTGCCCCCGTCGTCGATTACTGGATAAAGAAAACGTCCATTAATTTGGACCTAGACATGACGAAACACACATGGTCAGGCTATGTCTTTGCCTGGGCAGCATGTCTTCATCGGAAGGTATGTTATCTTGAGCATTTCTTCCCGCCTTTATTGAAATATTATGGCATAGTAATCACCTTTTAATGATCATTATCAAAATATTGTTATATTTTTTCATGATCAACTATAATTTGTTCCTATTGTACAGAATTATAGTTCCGTATTACCTGTATTATGTTTTCATTTATGTTTATTTAGTACAATTTGTTCGAATGTGTCGGTGAACGGTGAGCGTTATTGATTTTATATATTAATCTTATATCTGTATTTTAATTGATTTTAGGGGATGTGCCTGATATATGATTGATTGATTACATTATGTAATGTCAAAACAATCCAATTTGCAGGATATCATTCGAAATAAGAGCAAAAGGAAAAGATATTATATCCCCAAAATATCCAAGTTTGAACATATTAATTGGTTTTTTTATACATATATTGACAGAGAATACAAGTATAAAATACATATTAAAATATCACCATTTAGGATTCAAAGCACCACAAATTGACTAACAAGCTAATAATCGGTGTTTTTAACTCCTAGCGTGCCAATGCTGTGCATGCACGCACAGTAGAGTACTGTACCATGTCTGTTGTACTGTACAGTGGCATATTATATACATAAATGGCTCTATTGTATGTACGCCCCTAGCAAGCGTTGGGTATTTTAAATACTTTCCTTTCGAACCCCTCTTCCGATTAATGTGGCAGGCTTTGTGTTACAAATTAATTATTTGTTCTTTATTGGCCGATCTAATTGATCAGTATTGTTGAAATAGTATAATGATGGGCTTGTGTGAACATTCAGAACTTGAGTAACTTTAAATGCATTTTAAAACGTACATGCAAGCCGCTGACATTGGGCCTAAATTCACCGCCAGTTCAGCCCGTCTACGCTGGTCACATATATCCGCTCATTCGCATGCAAAACCACGTGCCGGATTTTCCATACGTACGTTGCCTGAAAAAAACGCTACCCGCACGGTGCCTATGTTAATACAAACGTTGGCGATATATATCAATGCATTGATAGTTTTGATAAATGTTGCAAATAAGTAGGCGGATTTCTGGCCAAACTGTTATAATCCCATACTAGTAAACACATTGGCCGATATTCTGGAGTCAGGTTTAGTTAAACTTCAAGTTTAAGCAAGGTTTAAGGCAGGTTTAAACTCGGCATTTAAACCGCAAGTCGAAATTCCATATTCTGAAGTCGGGTTTAACGATCCAAGGTTTAAGGCGGGTTTAAGGCGAGTTTAACTTTAACGTGTGCAGCATAGGGCTGAATTAAACTATGTGTTCACATAGTTTAAGGATGGTTTAAGCACGGTTCGATCATGCTACAAACTCGGAAATTAGTATGTAATTGTTTTCCACAGTTGAACATCAATGGGATAGTCTTTAAGAAAGCTTATAAACCATCTACGCATTCATTTCGATCAGAAAATCAGTATTTAAACTCGTCAGAATCACAACAGAAAAGCTGCATGCGGCTTTTCAATGCATCGGACATATACCGGTGTGCCGACCGGGAAGTTAGGGCGGTGTACATAACATGGTGATGAATGACCTTCGTACCTTCGAATATTCAAGTCACGATAACTTAACAAATTGCCGCGGTACTCAAAATTGTTTTACGATAGAAAAAAAAAAACCTATTCTGATGAAGAACTTGTGTGAGTTTCATGATAACAGATTCAATGTATGTATTTGTTTAGCGCAGCTTTTCTGTTCGGTCTGACAAGGTTTTGTCATGTTCGAAATTAATGCATAATTGCAACGCTAATATCGCATACCGGTACCGGAATTGTACGTACGGTACATGTAAAAAGGCCCGGATGTTGAGTCTTTATACAAGATGTTGATGTATAAAGATTTTCATATAACTTCCTCAAAAATACGTATTGACTCCTCATATTGTTATAAAAACATTTTTAATTAATTGTATAAGCTACAGAGATGATAATGATAAAAATGCATCTATATTGAACCTATATTGAACATATTTCAAAAATTACTTACGATCAGGTGACTTGTTTGCATCTATGCATGGTCGTTCAGCACATACGTCATTGACTTAGACTCAGGTATAACTAAACCTGTCTTTAGAAACTGAAAGTGAGTTAAACTTGCCTTAGACTGGAGTTGAGGTTTTAGGCGAGTTTAGTTAGACTTCAGGGTTAGCTTAAACCAAGTTTAACTAAACCTGACTCCAGAATACGGGCCATATTCTTTCACATGGTTGGTTATTGTAAGAGCGTACATTTCATTGTTTGTGTGGGGTGTTTCCCATTACTGTCATTTAGCTTCAATGGTTGCATTCATACAAACATATTAGGAAGAAATTTTCTTCATGCACTAACCTGTGCCACACCTGTCATATTAAACCATGATATTCCCACTTTTAACATGTTAAATAAAAATAAAAATATTAAACTACGTTCAATTTGTACTTCAATCAGGAGAATGTGTTTGTTAACCCCGATCAACATGCAACACCAGCATCTGATGACCCATTCCCTTCGATCGGCGAAGCAGCTATGGGACTTTGCACATTAACGAATCTGCAGTCCCTGAAGATATTTCCTGGCTGCTATGGTGATGTCAGTGAAGTTCATCAGAGTGGCGTGGAATTGATCGCAATCGCAGCCCCGCGTTTAAAGGTAGGTAATACATCCTCAAACAAAGCGGTTATTATTAAGGTATACAATCGTTTGGTACTCATCATTCCTAATGATAACATGTCGAAAATTACAGAAGAGCAATGGGTTGAGTATGGAGATAGAAGGTAAGATTTGAGTTATGATCAATGCATAACATAGTTTTATATTTGTCAGACAATGTGAACTCCAACACTAATCCATGGCACTTTTATTCTCAATAATGTATTATGTATTTTGCATATAAACTCGTGTCTGTACTTTAACTTTGGAATTGCAATTATACATGTACCACTATTCAATGTTGTAGTGCACTGGCCATGTGAATCCTCATAGTATGTGACCGGCTATAGCAAAATTAAACAATTCGATTTTCATACCATTAGAAAGGCCTCGTCACAATATTTACTTTGATGCTTTGTTTTAACAAATTGGTCAATAATTATTGGTGAAGATATGATTGTTTCAAGTCTACAATCAAAGGTCTTTTACACACATTATGTGAACTTAATATGCCCATTTCTTCAAAACATCAATTACTGACAAGTGCAGGGAGTTGCTATAGCCGGTTATTATAGTATGAACCCGGGCCGTGTAAAAGATAATATACGGCTCTGATATGAACATTTAATATAAATGGCGACTTTAACTTGACACTTCGATCTCAAAATGTGAACACTCCATAAAAAGCACAACAAATACTATAGTGCATTTAGGACAGACCAGTGGTTTTGGTCTCGAACATTGTTGGCGACGGACAAACCCTCCTCCCACCCCTACCCTCCGATCCCCCGGCTAAAAAACTGAACGAGTTATTGTTATACGAACAGATCACTGAGTTGAAATTCGAGGGTATACATGCAACGCCGCATCAATTGTATACCATGGTGTCACCGCTGCCATGTCTCAAGAAACTTACCTTGGAGATTATCGGTGCTGACGAAGACCTTTCTCCTAAAAGGAAGATAGAACCGGAGGTAAGAATGGTTCAAGACAAGTGACGTATTTTCTTCTGATAACCAGGGATGAATGCAATATAAAGCACATTGACATTTACAATCGGGACCAATAAAGACAGATTTGATGCAAATGTAGTACATGACCTGCAATGCCCACCCTGTATATCAATAGACATTGGTGATGAATTTCATTATATTTGTGTATGTCCATTCTTTCAGAATGAGAGAAAGAAGTATATACCAAATAGTCTGTGTGGTAGTAGCTTAATACATGGATAAGATGTGTCATATAGTTCATCCTTGCCAGTTAAAGAAATTAAAGGGGTAGTTTAGTTTTGGTAGAGAGGGCGCTGCACATCACAATTTTTTTGTGAGGTAATGAAAAACTGAGTGTCGAATTTGAGAGAACATGCAATTTTAATGGCAGAATAAACTTTATTTGGTCAAAATCGACCCAAAAACGGCTGAAATATCAATAAATATATCTGATCTTATAATTATTTGGGGCCCAAATAATTAGATGATTTTTTGAAAAAACTAAAAAAATGCTTGCACTTTTTCAAAAATGTTCAAAAGCGTTTTTTTTTGGATAGTTGTTGATGATCTCGCTATTTAATCATTATATCAATAAAACATCACATACATAATTTTGTATGGAAAATCGTGGAAATCAATGCCTTTTTAAAAAGCGCCCTCTTGTGTCGTAATGGCTCTTTTTAAAATGATAACAGGCATTTTACTTAGTCGTTTGTAATTTTGTATACCTTTCGAGTATGGTGGAGTTAAAACTATTAGTTTATAATGTTACTGTGCAGGTTTTGGCTACTAAAGTTCAGCCTTACCAAAACTAAACTACCCCTTTAACCAAACTCGTTACCATAATTATGTCACATTTTTCTAAAGAGCCACAAGTGAGTAATGTTATTAGGCACACTCGTAGTGGTAGGAGGGTGAATTGCCCAGTTTGCCTTGATCTGTAAATACGTTCATTTGTTCATAATTATATTATCACATGTTTATCATTGATCATTTCATGTTTGTTCATTGTTTATATTATCATAATTATGTTTATCATTAATAGTAAATATATAATCCATTGCGGATATAGTATCGGAAATAATATCGCTAATGATATTCGTTTGTCTCACAATGTATAGTCAAACTAGGATCTACGAAACGTCATGATCGTTTAGATTCCTAGTTTGACTATACATTGCGAGACAAACGAATATCATTAGCGATATTATTTCCGATGTTTATCATTGTTCATATTAACACATGTTTATCATTGTTATACTATTGTTATATTTATACTATGTAAATATGGTTGTACTCTCATACACCGAAAGGGGGTCGATAGAGTCAATAAAATCCTACAATCTTACAAACCTCCTTAATAAGTGGTTGCATCAGATGAGAATTACATGTACCTCTTGATTTTCAAGGCATCATGTTTTTCTTCCTCCCTATACATTTTATTTCTCCCTACACATTTTATTTCACACCCTTCACATTTTGTCTACGATATTATACGTGATCATCGTGGGGATTGAAATGGTTAATGCCATGAACGCAATTAATAAATGACTAGTGGTCTATGCAGATGGCGTTGTGGCTTCGCCACGTACCCCGCCGACAATAACTACAATTCATTCGACTGTTTGACGGTACTACGCGAGTACATTACACCTTCAAAATATCCCTTGTGTGATTGCAACTCGGCGGCCTCGTACCATTAATTTGCAAGGGCTGAAGAGATTTTATTTTAATTACTGCCATGTTGGTTTGACATGCAATATGTATTATATTTGTAACGATAGTTTGATAGCCCCTAACAATATCAGGATACATGTAGAAGTGTCATACACTATCGATATGTAAATTTCTACAAAAGTGTTAATGTCTACACTTTAATGAAAACGAGATCATCTGACAATTTAGGACGTTTTTTGACACTTAGTTATCACTTATGGTTTATTTTCCCTCTGTCATTCATCGTATAGACCACTCGTCCTGCTCGTGGGAGTTGTGTTAAGGAAGTGAGCATGATAACATGTACTGTGTTGCATGTATTTTGCAATCTTGGAGTACCTTCTCTGATGCCTGATGTACAGAAACTGGACATAACGTTGAGCGTTATAGCTCCTCATTTAAGACAATTATTAAGTAGGCCAGGACAATCAGACGTAGCATTCTTTAAAGCAGTGGTGACGTCATGCCCTCAGCTGGTCGAGCTGACCATCAGGGGAGATGTGGATAACGACAAGGCCGTCATGATCCTCAAGACGATGAAGAGTCACGCGAGGCTGCAGAGAATTGAGTGAGTAGCAAAACCAAACATACTGGTGGCATATGAAATGTACATTATATCTAATGATGCAACCAGGCGCGCCGGAAGCAGTTTTGGATTGCGAGGGCGGGGGGGGGGGGGGGGGGGGGGGGGGGGGCGGAGCAAAACCCTTAGGGGGGCTCACTATTTATGTCTTTAGGGGCTCTTACCTAACCGCACTTACAGGCAATGGCGTAGCCCCCCCCCCCCCAACAAATAATTTTGAAAAACAGAGAAATACATACGGTGTGCCTCCCCCCCCCCCCCCCCCCCCCCCAGAAAAAAAATAATAATAATAATAATAATAATAAAAAAAATAAAATAAAAAATAACAATAATAATAAATAAATTAAAAATGCGTTTTTGCATTTTGGGACTTAAAATGGTGCAATCGGGTGCATAAAAACATGATCCAACAACATAGCGTACAGCCAAACGTGAGTCTCGAGTGAGCGAAGCGACCGAGGGCTGGGGCAGAGCCAGAGGGGGAGGGTTTGGGAGGGTATCCCTTCCCACGGGAAAGATTTTGCATTTATATACTTGAAATGGTGCAACTCTGGTGCATAAAAACATCAACCATATGCCACATTTGTATGATCCAACGTCATAGCTTACAACCAAACATGAGTCCCGAGGGAGCGAAGCGACCGAGGGCTCGGGCAGATCCAGAAGAGTAGCGTTTGGGAGGGGCATCCCCCTCCCACGGGTAAGATTTTGCATTGATATACTTGAAATAGTGCAATTTGGTGCATACAAACATAAACCATATGCCACATTTGTTTGATCAAACATAGCTTACAGCCAAAAATGAGTCCCGAGGGAGCGAAGCGACCGAGGGCTCGGGCAGATCCAGAAGGGTAGGGTTTGGGAAGGGCATCCCCCTACCACGGGGGAAGATTTTGCATTTATATACTTGAAATAGTGCAATTTGGTGCACGTCACACACACAGCCAGAGCAATAACAGCCGACACAGGAACTACGTGGATCGGTATAGAAAACTTTAAATGGATGTATAGCATAGTTTTTAACGTTAAATTAACAGGTATTGGCTGATACATATCATGTTTTATTTTCCTTTTGATTTCTTTCTTTTTCTTGTTTTCTTTTTGACGGGGAGGGGGCTTTTTTTTTAGGGGGGGGGCAAAAAACGCATTTTGCTCCCCCCCCCCCACACCATTTTTTGGATTGGGGGCGGGCCGCCGCCCCCCCCCCCCCCCCCCCCCCCCCCCTCCACTTCCGGCGCCTATGGATGCAACCATTAACTACAGGGATTTAGTAACTTTGTTGACATGTGTAAAAACTGTTGAGTGCTTCATACAAAGTACATTACTTTAAGATATGTCCGCTGGGTACTGTGTGAAAATTGTCTGGAAATTGCCGAGCAATGAGCAAACATGCTAACTCATTGTACTGACTTTGTTCACGGCTACGCGATTATCCAGTGGAGAGTTTAACATCTGAAGATCGTATTTTTCGAAGGGAAATTCAAAAGACCTAAACCTGTCCTCTGCTTCTAGTGTTTATCATGTTTATACGAACACAACGAGGTATTATGGAACTGCTAGAGTGGCATTTGGATTTTGAGGATTTTTATAATGTTACTCAATCTCCTTAAATCAAATAGAAAATACATTATGTTGAATGTTACATTAGGCCGGGTGGTGTGACCTTTTCCTCTTTATTATATGGCAAATTTCTTTACCTCTTTTGTAATTTTGTATTATTACATCTTTCTGTTAACAATATTCTTGTAAAAATATTGCAGCCATGTAAAATGACATTAGCCCGGGACGTGTTCTTTTTTCCTCATGTTTTTAATGAGGCCAATTATTTACCTTTATGTAATTTTGTATTATAATCATCTTACTTTAAACATTATCCTGGTGAAGAGAAAAAGTACAGCCATTCAGCAACCACTATAATATACTTACATATAATATACATACGTACATTATTTTATGTATTTCTAGTATATCAACTACAGTAGTATATTAAAATACATAATCTAAGAAGGATGTTATAGTTACTACGACACTTTCTATGAAATAAGCTTGTAAGCTCCCCAAACCGAAAACTTTACAGGCTGAACAAATCTTCACCGCTTTATGTTTCCGATTCTACAGAACGTGTCCCATCCTGCCCCACCCCCCCCCCCCCCCCCCCCACACACACACACAAACACATTACATTTTGCAGCACGCCGAGACACAAGGAATAACATTCAGCCTAGTAGGTATCATGAAGTAAGGCTGATATATTAGCTACCACAATCACACACAATCGACTTTTAATCCTTCGTCATATCGTGTCAGAGATAAGCTTACTTCCTACAAGCCTAAATGTTGACGAGACGGAAATCAACTAATACGTTTTTCTATAAAAGTTCAAAAGTATCCCGTCATCACTGGGCGTAAACATAGCTACCCGAGCATGTATCGTTCAAAAGTAGCTATTGCTTCCCATGAAAAACATAAGCTTGTCCCATCTTGCCCCGTGTCCCATTCTGCCCCACATTCCCTTAATCCCTATAAGCTGTTTATCTATCAGTTGTGCTTGGTGTAGCAATAATACAAGGAAAAAGAGGACAGGCACCAAATAATTGTGACTCGTCCTGGTCAAATCAGCCGAAACTAGGCAAGTTTCAAACCTCATGAATCGCAATTGATTCAAAAGTGCATTACAATTTTGAAAAAAATATTATCTTATAATTGTTCTTTGATATTTTTGTTACCCTTTTTTTGTTAATGTTTCAAAAAAAAACATTCAGTTTCATCGCAATATGTAAACTAGAGGGAGGTTTACGCCGCCTGGCTAATAGGATCAATAGAGGGTGCAGGATACATGTGACTGTTTACCACATTCCAAGGCCATTAACTTGAAAGGTAAGATGAGTGCCTTTTATATAATAGCACATGCGGTGCTGATTTACCCACAGTCACAACCGGTTATAATACTCCATGATGCAGGAAAAGTATTTATACGTCACAGTTTAATAATACTAGAAATGTTCTGCCATATTCATTAAGCTACTTTATATCTAATGATTATATACTGAGCTTATAACTTTCCTCTAACACTTTTTAAACAATTGAAGAAGTAACATAATTGGAGAATAAATATTGTGTTCGTAAATGTCATAAACTAACTATATACCAGGTGAACAGCATATATAATATTCATATGTGATACACTCAATAAAATGAAATTACAGCCTAAACGGATTGCATACATTTTACAATATGCCTTTCGCCTTTCTAGGATGATGTTCACCCTGCACCGGGGAGCCGGGGGTGACATGAACTTTGAGGGATCCAGCCTTCCAAGAGTGTATAGAACCAAATTAGTCAAGAGAGCAGCTGCTGACATTGTTCTTTTTTGTTTGTTTATGTGTGTTGGCTATATACGTTATACAAACAACATAACATAACATAAAACCAAACTTCATGAAATTAGAAAGTAGAACCAAGAAGCAAATAATTAAATTGCATGCAATACAAAATCATACTTAATACAGATTAGAAATGTAAAAACGGTAAATTTACATGTAATACTTGATCGGAATGAGGCTGATGGAAAGCCCATATTCAGCTGCACGGCTGTTAGTGCAGCTGGTCTTCAATTGGGCCAGTAGAAAGAGCAAAAAAGAACAATTAATTATGATAGTAGGGGTTATTAACGGAATACCTATAAACACATTGGGCCGTATTCTAGTAAATCATTAAATTAGGCTCGACTACATTTCTAACCATGGACTAACTAGTCCACACTTTAGTCCTCTCCTCAGATTAATTTAAGGCGTTTTAAAGTCATAAACATGCTACCAGAGTACGACATTTTAGCACGGGCTAAAGTTACCAATTAGTCGAAGGTAAGTCGACACTTAGTTTGCACTTAAGCCGGACTTATTTGGTAAGAAAACCGGCCATTGCGTGAATTATGATAAAGTTAGTAAGTCTTAAATAAGTAATCCATGTTTGGTTTGTCATGCATCTGCGTACAGTATACCGACGAAATACATTTGATTGCTCTTTCTTAACATTTCAGCCTTGGGACTGGGCCGAAGGATGTGCATCTCCCATCGAGTTGGCGAGGTACCAGATCTGACAATACTGACGCGGATGATTACATTGATAGCACGGGTTTGATAGCTTCGGAATAGTATGACCGTTTATACGAACCACTGATGAGATACAGAACTCTAACAGTGCTTATTGTGATGTAAAATCAGCCGTACTTATTACGAATTACCTCTACAATACAATAAGTGCGGCGTTGTCCTTTAATCTGTCAAACTGTTAAAACCGTTATCATACTAAATAATCGTTTGGATTGACTCCGTCAAAATGTAATTTCCGTTGTTTGTGACTATTCAACTCTAGCAATATGATTTTAATTCGTTCATACTCCACATTCGGTCTCAAACTTTAGTAGAAATAATATATTTTCATATCTTATTTGGATGGAGTTCCCAATCGTGATATACTGACTAGGGAGTACGTTTGAAGTAAAACAGTATGTATTATATTGAGTCCCGATTATTGACGTTAATCGCGATGAATTTTAAATCGATATATTAACTTTCTCAAATGCAAACCAAATAAAAAAAGAGCATTCAAATTGATCTTGTTGGCTCAAAGTTATGGATGAATGGAATGGGGTTACAATTAAATGCATTATTGATTATGGATATTCGTGATTAAATACGCTGTCAGGGGATGCCTTTTGATTGTAGTCGGAATTATTGTGCAGTATAGGTGTATAGGTGATACAATCTTAATAAACATGTTCACCTTTTAACTTGATAAACTGGTCCTTTTGTCAATGGCTTATCCAGGAATTCTGGATTGGAGGGTCCAAGTTGCAGTTCTAAAGGTGAGGAGCCTTGAGTAGTTTTTGAATTGTAAACTTGCAAAGCGCTAAAGTCAAAACTACCGGCATACAATCAAGCACCAGGGGGGGGGGGTGGGGGGGGGGGGGGGACCTCAGGCCATCTTTGGTACGCCACTGCCTAATCCCATAAACTATCTCACAGCATTCGTTCAACGTGTTAATATTTCATTTTGCCTATTAATCATACATTTGCATTTACCGCCATTGTCTCATTGAAGTATAACCAGTAAACATTACAATTTAATTATGTATTTTTTTTAAATATGTGTTATTGTATGGATTTTTTTTTTCCAATAGTCGCTCTGTCTTGTTTTAAAAAAAGGAAGGCGTAATTCTGAAGTTGTATATCGAATGATCATTATGAATATGAGCAATGACTAATACTATACATGAAATTTCAGTACATTGTAAACAAATCCCTACACATACTTCCAACCTCTACAGATAGAGTTCGTAAAATTTTTCAATATAAATGAAACTATCTTCGTGATGATCATTATATTCAAGGTCTCGTAAATATCACATGATGTAATGTTTACATATATTTGATATATATGTGTTGTATTTCATTGATATTGAGAATTGGTTGCTTTAGTAATAAATGTCGTATTTAATACCTAATGATCATTATGAATATTAGCCAGGAATGCAAGTCATGATGTTTTGGTTCAAATAATCTCTACGCATGTCTTTAACCTCTCCACGTGATAATCATTCTACTCACGGTCTCGTTGATATGATAAATCACATGACATAATGTCTGCATGTATATGTGTTGTATTTTATTAATATTGAAAATTGGTTATTTTAGTAAGGAAATGTCGTATTTAATTATAATTGAAAGCATAATCTCGTAATCCAAAATGTATAACTGGCGGCCAATAAGTTAATTACAGGAGTATACCAGTCATGGCAACAGTTCGCATAATGTTTATAAATCGAAATATTACACTTTAGATCTGTACATTTCTTTGATTCGATATTGTAATTTGTACATATTGCTGTCTGCTTGCTTTTGAGTTATTTATGTATAAATGCTAAATAAGATTTCCCTATCACCCCTAATCAAAATAGCTTAACAAAACATGTACAAACGTAAAACTTTGTATCTATATGGGAATACTGCTGCTGCTTACAAGTTTGCTATTTTATGTATTCTTCGTATTTCGATGTATTATTATTATTTTTTAATTGAGATGAATACAATAAACTTGGAACTTGAACTTGAATTGTTATTGTAAGCGTTACCTTGTAAACCAAAATGTGTAATTGACGACCAAGGAGCTTACCGGAGCTTATTAGTCATGGCAACAGTTCGCATAATGATGATGTCATACAAACTCACACTTCTATTCTGTATGTAATATCAAGATTGTATATTTCTCTGATTCCAGATATGTTATACCATGGTAACGTGTTACTTGTGGCTGTCTGCTTGTTATTGATTTATAAACAGCAAATACTTCAGCGTATTTTTAAAGAAGTATTTTACTGCACGATTTGCTGACGATCTTGTTTGAGGAAATAGGGCACAGCATAGCAGTTGATTATTTGAATCAGTATTCGGTTTTACAACCATAACTAACAAAGCTTACTATTGAATCTTGAATCTTATCAGTTGCGTTGTATTATACTTCATATTTACGTTCATTATGTTATATACATGTAAGGCCTACAACTCAAATAAGTTGATGCTTTTTGTATCATGCTAAACTACTTAAACAATACTGACAGAGGTTGTACACCTTGTTTAGATAATGGGTATTTTCACATTATAGTTTTATTTAATAGGGTGTCATGAATATCACGATTCATCACATAGTGAATCATTTGTAGTTTAATGGTGAATGTATATAATCGTGTTGTGTTTTATTTTACTTCATATTAACGTTTATTAAATGTAAAATGTAAAATTCATGTATTACTTAAATACGTTGATGCGAAGTATGGGCCTCCTGCACATTACTGACAGAGTGGTACACCTTTTTTCAATAATAGGACGCTGTTCATATTATACTGTAATTGTATTCAAGGTGTCCTGAATATCACGATTCATCGTATAGTGAATCATTTGTAGATTTATGGTTAATATATTTCACTGAATGACACAAGAGCAGAACGATGTGTTTTGTTCTTTACTTTCATCAATTTGAAGAAGTGTAGTTTTAGTAACATTTGATATGGTGCTTGCTTTGGTCTTGAGAATAATCTAGGAAATCAAAGTTTGTAAGTGACGACCACGGGGAGTATCAGAGCTTACCAGGCATAGCAACAGTTCATCAAATGATAATGTTGTAAACGTACATATTGAGATGGTATATTTATTGTCGCTTCCAAAGAGTGTATTACTTGCCAGCAATATAATGTTGTTGACCGTGTTCATGCTATTAGAAGAATATTCACCAACTTACAACATGTAATTCTGGTTACTGGTTACCGGGAGTGCATGTAACGTGCCTGATGTGTTAATACAAATCTGCATACCGATATAATGTTTTTGAAATAAATAAGCTGATATTCTGTTGTACCTTCATTTTTCGAATTAAAATGATTATGACTGTGTTACCGACGAATGATTACGTGAGTACCCAATCAATGATATTGGTAATGTATACAACTTTTATTTAGTTGATCTGATCTATACAAACTTGTATTTGCAACATTCATGCATTCCATTTCAACTGATGACAAAGTAAATCGCAATTAATGGTTGGCAACGTTTTGTCATGTTGACTTCATTTAACATTATATGCATGTGCCTTTATTGTAATACATTCGAAATAAACTAATGCACTTCACGTATTTCACGGTCTATGTATTATTCAGTGGTGCATAATTAATATTTGGTTTTACTTTTCAGTACATTAAAATAAACAAACACAATTACTGATGAGAGTGAAAGTACGTGTATTGCTTGAAATGCCCCATAATTTGTGTTTATGGTGGGTATACTTTTACATGGTATTTAACCTTCATGATGTTTATGCCTGTGTTTGTTGTCAACAAAACAATGATCAATGTACTTAACCAAGATTTACATTGTATACATTTGTAACAATTATTGTATTGGGGTTACAAATAGTATACACTTATTCTTTGTTTTATTACATGAATGTAAACACAAACTACATACTTAAAGATAAAGTTATGGCTTGAGTGTTCAACAGTGGTTTCTGAGTTTGATGTGTGTTAAACATGTTAACTACTATTAATTGTTAATGAGTGGCCGACAGTTTGATAGATGTACTCTATTTTTGCAAACCTACTTATTAGAATTCATGCTGGGGGTTGGTTATATTGTAAATGTGTAAATGTTTGTTTGCTTTATTGTTGCAATTTGAATTTTTCGTTAATGCTATGACTATGTTTATAATGTTTTATGTATTTTTGATGTGTTTGACAAGGACTGGTAAATGCCCACTTGCTGAATAGCATACATTGGCCGTAGCAAGGCACGGTAGTAAAATAAAATAGACTAAAACATATTACCTCCATTAATTTTTATAGTTAAAGGGTTCCATCACCCACAAATAATATTCTTATGAAAGAAATGTAACACCTAAAGTAGTCCATTCTATCAACAAGTTCACACAAATATGTTTCCAGAAAAAATATATAAATGAAAACGCATTACTATTCGAAAGCATGCGTTCATGGATCTGAATAATGAAGACTAATTGACCCAGAGCGAACGAATCGTTCGGGATTCTATTGTCTCCAAACGTACACGTGAATAGCGATGGCGCACTCGCAAATGTAAGGCCCTTACGGAACCAGGAAATAATAGTGGTTCCGTAAGTGGTTGTAATTAATTGCTTTGTTTATGAATTACACAACCCTTTGCAAAATCTATTTGATATCACAATACGATACCAAATTATAAAACTATGAGTTGTTCTTTGCCTGGTGGTCCCCTATACAAAAAAAAGGTAGTATACTGGTAAGAAATAAGCACTTTATATATTGGACAACGTGTTATGTTGTGAAATAATGTAATGAAGGTTTTGTAACAATTATGTCACATACCAAATTGTCATAATTCATTTTAAAAACTACTTAATGATTCATTTGTTCGACCTGAAAGTCTGATTGGTTTCCTAAAAACTTAAAGAGATAGTTGAGTTTTGGTAGAGAGGGCGCTACACATAATAATTTGTGTGTGAGATAATGAAAAACTGAGTGTAAAATTTGAAAGAGCATAATATTTTAGTGACAGAATAAACTTTATTTGATAAAAATCGGTTCAGAAACGGCTGAAATATCCATAAATATAACAATTTGTAATAAAGCCGGGGCCAAGGTTTATTAGAGAATTTTGAACCAGCCGTTAAAAATTCAAAAAAATGCTTCCTCTTTTCACAAAGTTACAAAATAGGTATTTAAATAGTTGTTGGTTATTTCTCTATCTAATCACTATTTCAACAAAACATCACATGCACAATATTTTATTCAAAATGGTTGAAACCGATGAGTGTTTAGAGAGCGCCATCTTACGTTTTAACGGCTCTTTTTGAATGATAACATGATCTTTACTACGTCATTTGTAATTTTGTGTTCCTTTCTAGTTATAACTATTAGTTTGTAATGTAATGATGCAAGTTTTGGTTACTAAAATTCAGATTCACAAAAACTGTACTCTCCTTAGTCCAGAACTCAACTATCCCTTTAACGTGAATTACAAGAACAACATTTTAATTCATGCATTCAACAACCCTGATTGTTTCAATTCTGTAAGCGAAAGATCTGTCTATTAATGTATATAAACAAAGCAGTGTTTCCTACTAGACTTTGCAATCCCCATGATAGGAGTTAGACACGACCCACCAGAGTTCAGTATCAGCAATGGGTTAATACATAAGGATGGTGTGTCGATTAAGTTGGTGCAATGGTTTGAGAGATCTTCATACAGATTATCATGTTAAAGGCATATATGCGTGGGTTATTAGACGCGTGGATCCATCTTGCGCACTTTTACGCACGGTACGTAATCCCCATTGGCTCAGTTATAAGTAGCGATCGCAAACTGTCCCCACTTCCGAATACCCGAGTAAAAAATGCATAAAAAATAGTCGCGTTCGGAATGTTTGTACTAGTCGAATGGAGATCCATCAGAGATGTTTACGAGCGAAAATATCACGTAACACGCTTAACCGCAAATACTTCAAAGCGCCGCTCTTTGATGTCTTAGGTGACAGCGTGAGAAATTATTCTTGCTGCATGCAATTTCATAAGAAGGCCCGTGTTCAGATATTTCGAAGCACCGCTCTTCGATCGATCCAACTCATATCGTGAGTTTACTTCGAGAGATTACGGTAGAGTCGAGTTGGAATTTGCTGACTACCCTTTATAACCCACGCATATATGCCTTTAAACATTTGACTACGTATGATACGCATACATTAATCGGTTTATTAATTCACATGCAAACCCAATTAGCTCCATGACAATGTTGCATCCATGTTTACCTACAGTATGTACCGTTCGTGTATATTTTTTGTATTACCCACAACCATATATGTATGGTTACGTTAATGAGCATATTTTGTTTTGTACAAAGCGCGATATACTAATCGGTAACATTATTAATATATTGTATTGTGCATTTAAGTTTGTGTTGATTTTTTGCTTTGTACTGTCTTCATCATATCTATTTAGCTCGTATTACCAGTTTATGCTAAATATTTAAAACCATGTTCCTTATTGTAATTTAATATGAAACTGTTTTCCATTTTGACGTGTTTGCTCAATATAAAAGAAAAATCATAATTCTTGCAAATGTCCTCCTTTTTTTATCATTTTATGGCGATCATGACTGTATTGATAATGATGATGAAAAGAACTGTGCAGGTTGCTGTACTCGTGATATCTATTTAGAAAAAAAGGAAGATGTCGAGTTATGTTGATGATTATGGTGGCGCTGCAGGTTCTACTTATTATAGTGATCATGATTATGGTAAACTATTTGATGGTGAAGTTCATGGTGGTTCTATTGACATTGATAACGATGATGACGATGAAGGTGACGATGAAAATGATGTTGACGATGATGATTATAATGATGATGATGATGATACAGATCATGGTGACGATAGTGATCATAATGCTGCTGACAACGATGATGATAGGGGGCCAATATTGAATAATTTTGTATTTTTTTGGTGTAGGTTAAACCGGTGGTGGTGGTGGTAATAATTTAGTGATACACTGGAAGTAACAGTAATATTTATGATAACAACGATGGCGATTGATACAGTGATACAAATGAAAAAGATAATCGCAGTATACTGCATGCTGCATACAGTTTACACAGTACAAACATAATAACCAATATATATAAGGCTTTAAATACAAAGCGCGACTGCTGCAGATGATGATCGTCACAATTGTTTGCTTTGTTTGCTTTATTGTTGCAATTTGAATTTTTCGTTTATGCTATGACTATGTTTATAATGTTTTATGTATTTTTGATGTGTTTGGCAAGGACTGGTAAATACCCACTTGCTGAATAGCATACATTGGCCGTAGCAAGTAACGGTAGTAAAATAAAGTAGACT
>JBAMJV010000744.1:0-125000 GCA_037951105.1 Echinarachnius parma | reverse complement strand
AAATTAAAATAGTTAGTAGAACTAGGTAGATCATTAATATAAATCAAAAACAATGTAGGACCAAGAACCGACCCCTGTGGTACACCGCACGTTATATTCTTCCTGGCAGATGTTGCCTCCTTATAGCATAATGCCTGAGAGAGATTCAAAAGATAATTAACAAACCATTGTAACGCAACACCACGGATACCATAATGTGCCATCTTCTCTAGAAGAATATCATGATTTATAGTATCGAACGCCTTTTGAAAATCTATAAATATACCAAGAGTAACTTTACCTTCATCCATTGATCTCATAAGTGCATTAATAAGATTGATCAAAGAAAGTTTAGTACTATATTTCTTACGGAATCCATACTGATGTTTATACAAAATGTCACTAGTCTCTAAAAAATCTATTAGACGAACATTTACAATTCCCTGGTTCCGCCTTTGCCCCTTTTTTTATAAATAGGTGTCACCTTAGCTACCTTAAGACAATCAGGGAAAGTACCCTTTTTTAGTGACAAATTAAAAATGTAAGTCAATGGTACAACAATAAAATTAGCTGCATCCTTTATCAGTCTTACTGGTAAATTATCATATCCATGAGTTTTCTTACTGTCTAGGGCACACAAATAATCCAAAACTTCCCTTTCTGTAACGGGTTTCCAAAACAACGATTTGTCATTCCTTCTCCCTAAGTACTCCTTATAACTATGACATACATTTGGAATTTTCCTTGCTTAGTTTGACCCAATAGTGAAAAAATAATTATTTAGCTCCTCAGCTATGTCTCCCTCAGAGGACACAACTCTAGAAGCTCCATCAATACGATCAGACGGTAAAACTAACTCATCTAGTTCAGTATTCTTAGACTTTCCTCTTCCACTAATCAACTCGTTTATTGTTTTCCATGTTTTACCTGTATCATGCTTATTTTCATCAAATAACTTACTATAATACATTCGCTTAGCATTCCTCAATACCGTTGTTAATGTATTTCTATATTTCTTATACCCTTGTGCATATTCTACATTAAAATTTGATGCTTTATATTTATTATATAAACTGTATTTCTTCTTAATAGACTTAAGAACTGCTTTAGTTATCCATGGCTTTTTTGGAGTATGTCTCGTCTGTACACTAGTATGCACACTATTTGGAGCATGTTTATCACACACCTTTACAAACAAATCATAAAATACAGAATAAGCCATATTAACATCTTTGCATCTACAATGCTTGCGAGATCATCACAAAACAAATGAACATTAAACTGCTTGTACGTGCGAGCAATTTTCCTCAAAGAGACATCCTTATTCACAATAGGGTGATGTTGAAATATCGCAAATATAGGAAAATTATCAGACACATCAGTTTCTATAACACCTGAATGAATTACACAATTACTTACATTAGTATAAACATGATCAATAAGAGATGAAGACTGATCTGTCACTCTCGTCGGCATTGTAATTATCTGTTGTATTCCTGTACTCTCTATTGTGCTCAAATAATCATCTGTCCTCATATTAACATTTCTACGTAATAAATCTATATTAAAATCACCTATTAAAACTATATTTGACCTTCCAACATTTAACCCCTCCAAGATGCCTAATAAACTATTTTTAAATTGACAGATGTCAGTATTTGGTTTACGGTAAATTACACCCATAACAATTTTATCATCATTTCCAATTATCTCCAACCAGAGGCTTTCAGCATGCAAGACAGTATAATATAATCTTATATATTTTAACATGATATTGAGGTATGCACCAACTCCACACCCCTTAAATCAGCCTCTCGGCAGTTAACCTCGAGAACATAATCTTTTAAATTAACAGTATCAACATTAGGAACACCCCATACTTCAGATAGGGCAATCACATCACATTTAGAACTCAAACTATGCTCATAAAGGAAACTCAATTCTCCAATATTCTTATTAAGGGATCTAATGTTCACATGAGTAATACTAAGAGAGGTAGAACAAGTGAGCTGCATGGTATTATCAAAACCGGTTGGGGTTAAACTATGTGCTTGTACATCAATATTATTCTCATCATAATCCATATTATTCATCATCGATGATATTAATAGATATATTGAGCTCAGGCACGGCTTGTTATGTATTAGATACTGTGTCACCAATGTTTACCTATAGTGAAACGCGCACAGGGCAACACCATGTCTACAGATCCAGAAGGAATCGTGCGTGAGCTGACCACGCCGCTCCGTACTCGCTCTACACCCAACGCTCATTAGTAGTAGATTTCCACGGTACGGGGGTATTTTCGAACTGAGTGCGACCACCCGCTGAGATTAGCGTAGTAGAATCCCTCCGTAGAATTTGCAAAAAGCCAGTTATATCCGACGAAATACACAATTGCCTCCTGTGTTTCACCACGACGACACACATAATTGCCTCCTGTGTTTCACCACGACAACACACACAACTGCAGTATAATTGTCCACTTGTTTTCCTGACAATTCAAGAAATCCTGCAGAACTTGACAGCGGCTAAAACAAGATACCTATCAATGTTTACATGTATATTTATTCGACCAAGTAACGCCAGTTGTGTTAATTGATATACAGTGTATCATATACGTGAGGTGGCAAGACTGGTAGAGGGCGCGCTTTCTAATCATGTGAGATCCCGACTCGGAACCGTCTGAATGCTCACGGCTATTGACCTTCATCAAGATAATTCATCCTCACTGCGGCTCTCTACCTAGTCTGGTGTTAATTAGCCAGGAGATCCTAGATGGTTGCCTGCGACTATTATGCTACCTAGGGAGTTGAGGATGTGTAAACCATAATTGTGCGGATCTGAACTGTACCACATGACTTGCCAAAATACTAATGAACGGGCTTACAAGCTTTCTGCATTAGGCGCTATGCAGATAAATGTTTAGTTTTACAGACAAACCTAAGTCTATAAAGACTACCCAAGGGAGACAGAAATGGTGGCCTTTATCAGCAGGTGGCTTCTACAGACATGTTAACTCGCATGTAAATTGCACTGAAGGAAGTCAAGAGTACTGGTCTCTATAATGTAGGTGGTCTCAAAACAAAGGTTGTTGCTAAAGCATGTTTGAAACCAATTTCAGACATATTTTGCTAATTCTTTAAAATGATAACCACACCTAAAGGCTGTTTTAAATAATCGATGTCTCTACTTAGTTTTGAAGACCTACTTTTGTAATTATCTTTCAACCACTCTGTTTCTAGCAAATATTCAAAATAGAATCCAATCGTAAAGTAGTGTTTCACCACAATGGTGTACCTATCAAAGGTGTATCATGAAAGGCCCGATCCCACCTGCACAACCTACCCCATAGTGTGATGTACTATCCTAACCAAAGCATAATTATATAATTATGATATTCAACTCTCATATTCTACTGACCCTCAAAATCTCGTCTTCTAAAAATATTAATTGTATTGTCATTTATTCCAATACAAGTTAAACATAAGGCTATGATTCGAAACGCTTATAATAAATCGCAGTTCAGCGATGTTGTTTTTGATACGTCGATATTATACTGTACTTGCATAGTCGAGATTTCCCCTCTGTGAGTAACGTAGCTTTATTTAGACCATCACAGCTTTTCATATTCTTTCAGTGGGTTACGGACACTTATTGTAGCAGCCTAAGCCTGAATGGACAAAATAATTACTATTTGCATACAAATTACGTGGGCCTTCGAAAGCAAACATGGCAGCTGAGACGTCATATTTGCTTTGTCAAAATGAAATAATATAATAATTGTACGATGGATTGTAATCCATGCTTGTACCACGGATGAACAAGTAACAAGTTGAACGTTCTTGATGTGGTGTAGTCACATACTTTATAATGCATGTAGAACTCTCACAGACAAACTGGATGCATGGCTGTGGCATATTAATGGGGTGTTGTTCAGTAAAATAAAATCATATTGATAAACCTATTCGATGCAACTGAGTTATATCCATCGTCATTTGTATTATGCAAAGTTAGTAAATGCAACAATAGATGGATGATATCTCCTTGTTAACAAATACTATTCACATGGGCAATCGCCCTGGGGATGTCTGGGTTTAGCACATTTATAGGGGATTTTCCGTTTTTGGTTAGAGGGAGCTTCCAAAAATAATTGTGAGGTAATGACAAATTAAGTGTACTACTAACTTGTAAAAGCACACAATATGAATGACAAAATCATTATTGTTTGAACCAAATCGGTTCAGAAACGGCTGAAATACTATACATACATATATCTGATTGGAATAGATGTAAGGGACCAACTATTATTCAGTACTAAGAACATCCTACACATTTGTGAAAATATACTAACATGGATTTTACTTTGATTGTCATGATCTCTCTATTGAATTACTTTTACCAAACATCACATTCACAGTTTTGTTTGAAAAATGGTCGAAACTTTCACCAAACATTACATGTACATTTTTAATTTAATAATGGTCGAAACTTGAGGTGTATGGAGGGCGCCCTCTTGTGTTTATAGCTGATTTAAAAGAAATGAAAACAGGCCTGTTACGTTGCCGTTTATACGTGTTTTTTTTACCATTCAAGCATCTTTGACTTATATCGGTTAGTTTTCAATAATAACTAGCAAGTTTGAGTTACTAACATTATGTTGGATCAAAGCTGTACTGTAACCCATTAAATATACACAGGTTATTTATTTAGAAAAAAAATCGCTAATGGTACCTATCCTATAAATCGATTGAATCAATATCATAAATAAGTGAATTTGTTCAGTTGATATCCAAACCGAAATCTCTAACATGGCAACCCATCGTAGATAAACTGTTGTATTACATACAAATATGTACTAAGTCAGTGTGTATCATAAAATGCCCAATCCCGACTGCACAACATCTCGTTTAGATATATATTCTGATATTCAACTCTCATATTTTCTGTCTCACATAAACCTTGTCTCTAAAGAGCTCTACGATCCAAAATACTTGTACAAATCGCAGTTCAGCAAACTTTTATTGTTACGTCGATAACAAACTTCCTAAATCGAGATCACCCTCTGTTAGTAAAGTAGCTTAGATCGACATACACAACGTTTCATACTCTTTCAGCGGGACTAATATACACTTATTGCAGCAGCCAGTTGAACCAGAGGGGACAAAAGAATAACTATTTTGCAATAACTATGCCTGTTCTCTCGGCACACACCTGAATGCACACTAGCAATGGTGCGCGTATTGCTTTTCATTGGAAAATACACCCTACTGATGGACGCTTATTTTGGGAATTGCCCCTTATTTTGAGGGGGGGGGGGGCACCCTGTAATGGATGACACACGTGTGTTTTAACACGACGATACACACAACTGCAGTATAGTTGTCCACTTGTTTCCCTGACATATCATTAATCCAGCAGAACTTGAAGCTAACAAAAGTTACCTATTAAGGTTAACCGTTGTATCTTTTCGAAAACGTGTACGCCAGATGTGTTAATTGCTTTATGTGTATCATATACATGACGTGTCAATATTGGTTGAGGACGCGCTTTCCAATCATGTGAGATCCCGACTCGGATCCCTCTGTTTTCTCACTGCTATTGTCCTTTAGCGAGACAATTCATCCACACTGCTGCTCTCTACCCAGGTGCATACATATCTACCTAGTATGGTGATAATTAGCCCACAGCTCCTCTATGGTTGCCTGCGACTAGCATGCTGCCCAGGGAGTTGAGGATGTGTACACCATAACTGTGTGGGTCTGAACTGTACCACTTGACCTGCGATAACACTAATGAAAGGGCTTACAAGCAGCTGTTCTGCATTAGACGCTATGCAAATTAATTATTAGTATTACAGTCAAACCTGTCTATAAACACTACCCAAGGGAGACAGAGAAGGTGGTTTTTATCAGCAGGTGGTTTCTATAACAAGGTTAATTAATGTTTAGAACATCATTGTACATGTGGCAATCATAAACCATAACTTGACACTTCAGTTCACTTTATACGGGGGGGGGGGGGGGGGGGGAGGTTACCGCAACCATCTACTGTATTTAACTGGCCCAACCGACAATGTTTATTTTTACTAAGTAAATATCATCATTGCGCAATGTGGACCTGTATAGCATATATGCCTATGCCTCGTTTAGGATAACCCAGGTACAGAACTCGTCGATCCTAGATAGATATCAGATTGCCTGCACATTTTGAACATGTCTAAAAAGTGAAACGTTCTACGTATTCGTAAAAAAATAGAATGCGTCATGACTTGAATATTTACAAATCCTTCCCAAATCACTTTTAAAGGTGTTTATTCTAAATTGTAATATACACCATTATAATACTAGAAATGCAGATAATTTTCACTTGCCTCTAGTACATACAACTTCATATAAACGTACAGTTATAATGGACCTGGCTGATGGAATTGAATTTTGTCAACACTTTTAAATATAAATACAACAAATATTTGATGGACCAATATTGATGCTAACTAAAGATTTCAATGGTTGTTAAATTCATTATTATATTGTACATGTATTTGTTATTTGTTTTACTTGTTATTCTAGCTTAAATTAAATCATAAGGCTTTTTATTTTTGACTATTTTGGTCAGCCGCATATAAGGACTACCTATTTTCTGGCTGCTAACAGCCAGAAAATTTCCTTGTGTTTTTAACCATTTTTTATTGATGTTCTGTAAATTTATTCTGTGTTTTTTGTGTTTTCCTATGTTAAGTAATTGTAATTGTGTGATACTTTGTATACTGCTTTTTATAATGAATGTATTATATTGGGAAAATAAACTGAACTGAACTGAACTGAAATAAATTTTCATCTCCGATAGGTTTACATTACAAAAACAATACAGATGATTTTCTTAGACAAAATCGATACTGTACTTTTCCTAGAATCTTTGAAACCAATTTCGAACATTTGATAATTATTTTAAATGATAACCAGACCCTTAAGACTGTTTTAAATAATCGATGCATCTACTGAGTTTGAAACCCATCGTAAAGTATTGTTTTATAGCAATGGTGTACCTATCAAAGGGTATCATGAAAGGCCCTATCCCACCTGCACAACATATCCCATGTCTGTATGATTTGCTATCCTAACCGAAGGATAAAGTTATGTTTAAATATATAATTCTTATATTCAACTCTCATATTCTACTGACTCCCATCTATCTCGTCTCTAACAATGTATATTTTATTGTAATTTAATCCAATACAAGGTAAACATATAGCTATGATTCGAAACGCTTAGAATAAATCACAGTTCAGCGAAGTTGTTTTTGTTACGTCGATATTATACTTCCATAGTCGAGATTCCCCCCTCAGTAAGTAACGTAGCTTAAATAGTCCATCACAGCTGTTCATATTCTTTCAGTGGGTAACGGACACTTATTGTAGCAGCCACTAAAGCCTGAATGGATTATTAATTATTTGCATACAAATTACGTGGGCCTTCGAAAGCAAACATGGCAGTTGAGACGTCATATTTTCTTTGTCAAATTGCAATAATACAATACTTACGGTAAAGTACGGTGTATTGGCATCCTACATGTTGCATGTAGAACTCACACAGACAGACTGGATGCATGGCTGTTGCATATTACTGGGGTGTTGTTCAGTAAAAAACAAAAATATTAATGAACTTATTCGATGCAAATGAGTTATATCCATCGTCATTTGTATTATGCAAAGTTAGTAAATGCAACAATAGATGGATGATATCTCCTTGTTAACAAATACTATTCACATGGGCAATCGCCGTGGGGATGTCTGGGTTTAGCACATTTATAGGGGATTTTCAGTTTTTGGTTAGAGGGAGCTTCCAAAAATAATTGTGAGGTAATGACAAATTAAGTGTACTACTAACTTGTAAAAGCACACAATATGAATGACAAAATCATTATTGTTTGAACCAAATCGGTTCAGAAACGGCTGAAATACTATACATACATATATCTGATTGGAATATATGTAAGGGACCAACTATTATTCAGTACTAAGAACATCCTACACATTTGTGAAAATATACTAACATGGATTTGACTTTGATTTTCATGATCTCTCTATTGAATTACTTTTACCAAACATCACATTCACGGTTTTGTTTGAAAAATGGTCGAAACTTTTACCAAACATTACATGTACATTTTAAATGTAATAATGGTCGAAACTTGAGGTGTATGGAGGGCGCTCTCTTGTGTTAATAGCTGATTTAAAAGAAATGAAAACAGCCCTGTTACGTTGCCGTTTATACGTTTTTTCTACCATTCAAGCATCCTTGACTTATATCAGTTAGTTTTCAATAATAACTAGCAAGTTTGAGTTACTAACATTATGTTTGATCAAAGCTGTACTGTAACCCATTAAATATACACAGGTTATTTATTTAGGAAAAAAATCGTTATGGTACCTATCCTATAAATCGATTGAACCAATATCATAAATAAGTGAATTTGTTCAGTTGATATCCAAACCGAAATCTCTAACATGGCAACCCATCTTAGATTACTTTTGTATTACATACAAATATGTACTAAGTCAATGTGTATCATAAAATGCCCAATCCCGACTGCACAACATCTCGTTTAGATATATATTCTGATATTCAACTCTCATATTTTCTGTCTCACATAAACCTTGTCTCTAAAGAGCTCTACGATCCAAAATACTTGTACAAATCGCAGTTCAGCAAACTTTTATTGTTACGTCGATAACAAACTTCCTAAATCGAGATCACCCTCTGTTAGTAAAGTAGCTTAGATCGACATACACAACGTTTCATACTCTTTCAGCGGGACTAATATACACTTATTGCAGCAGCCAGTTGAACCAGAGGGGACAAAAGAATAACTATTTTGCCATAACTATATTTGGCAGATGACACATCAAATTTTCTTTGTAAAAAAGAAGAAAAATGCCTGTACCATGCCTGAGCGAATACAATGTACGACCGTTACGTCCGTACAGTACTCACATACTAAATGCTACCTTTAGCTACCACACAGACCGACGAGGACTGGGTGCATGGGGTGTTGTTAAATCAGATAATATAATCATAATAGCAACGCAGTAATTCATTACTTATGGAATTGAAACAACTTGCTGTTCAAATGTTCAATCGGAGAATATAATCATAATAACAACTCAATGAACCATTACGTATGGACTTGAGACAACGAGCTATATGTGAAATTCACGAATCACTTTGCATGCTGGGATACGGTAGCCGCGTGAACAAGGTGAGATTATGGATTTGAACGGTCTCATTTGGAAAACGGTCAAACCTGTCCATATAGCGACTGCCTAAGGGATACAAGACAAGTAACACTTGTTCACTAGTGAATTCTGTGGACAGGTTATATACTGTCCTTCTCTGCAAAGGATACATTTGTCTGGCCACTAGAGACAGATTAGCTTATTATTATAGACAGGTGACCACTAAGACAGGTTTGACTGTAGTTGTTATTAGTGATACACGTTAGTTATTGAAATGCCGTGATACATGTATTAGGATAGCGTTAGTATACACACTAGTCAGATAGATGAATTGTGGCAAGTCACACTATCGTATTTGCTCGTTCGGTTCAACGGACCAGATAAATTATATTTCGAATATGTGTATCTACTCCAATGCACTCACGATATTTTGAATCACTTAAATTCCCATGTGTAGCCTATGTATGGGGTCTGATTTTAAAGATAAATTAACACGTTGTGATGTGATGTAAAATTTGACAATGGTTATGCAAAGAAAAGTACTACGATATCTCAACAAACCGATTGCTTATTGCTGCTCCAACGCTTTCGCTAAACTAAAATCTTAAGTCTTTGTAACGTTTCACTTTCAATCCACCCCCATATTCTCCTCTACCGTACTTAACTTGCTTACATTAGCGTTACAGGCAAATAGTATAAAACATATTATAATTCAGGCTTTTAAATGATAACAAAGTTGATGAGTTCATTATTTTATGATTTTATGATTTTATGATATTATGCTCTTTCAAATTTTACACTCAGTTTTTCATTATCTCACAAAGAAATGATTATGTGTAGCGCCCTCTCTACCAAAACTCAACTATCTCTTTAACCGACATTACACTCTCATTTTCTACAGGGTTTCAATTTGTGTACATAAGTATTGTCTAATTTGTGTACATCCTTCTTTCTCTTGTTCATTCTTCATCTTTAAATTGATCATCACCACTTCTTATTCCCCCCTCCTCCCCATCAGCATTCCTTTTCATCCTACCATTCTTCATTAATCCCACCCCATCCACATAAGCTCCCCTTTGTTTACCCCCTCCCCCTCCCATCTTTAATCTTCTGTAGCCACTCTGGCCTCCTTTTACTTTGACACTATACGCCTTTCATATTCGCACGTGACCAATCGCAAGCTGTTGCAGGTCGTCGCAAGCATCGTGTGACCAAGTCATTACTATAAGCCCTTTCATCTCGCCTCCATTCACATCTCGCCTCCATTCACTATTCATGTTCTTAATTACCATCCTGTATGGTACTTCTTTGATCATGCCTCCTTCTATCTCTCTATGACCCACACTCCAACCCCTTGCTCCTTGTTACATAACATCCTCTCTGTGTGTATTTCCATCAATCCCAGCCTAGTCTAATTGGCCACTCACAGCCTTTTCATTGTTCCATGTCTCCGCCCCCTTTCTTAGTTGTTAACATGTGTACCTATATGTGTATATATATGTTGTTTTGTTTGTATAATCGTCACTTTATAGCCTCTGAAGAAGATTCTGCTAGGATCGAAAATTTAGGCCCTATATTGACTCTCATTTTATGATTTAAACAAAAATTAGTTTTCTCCTGGATTTGAACCCGAGATCGACCTCCGGATCGCAAGACCGGTGCTCTACCAGCTAAGCTACATACATCCTTAGTGAAGTGTTCGCCTCTGAATTTCCTTAGATGTTCAGAAGCTTTACGAACCTGACAGACACCCGAACAATAAGCAATCAAGTATCTGTGCGAGGGATCAGCGAGCACCTCCAATCCAGCAATACGGAGGTCTTGGGTTCAAATCTCGGAGTAACCTCGGCCTTGAATCTTGGCGAAACCATTTTTTGTCTTGCTCTTTTAAATCTATGATATAAGGTTTTGGTCAGTTTCTCTACATGTTTGACATAATGATTTGTATCCATATATGAAGAAGAAAAAGCTACACTTTTCAAAACAATTTGAACACACACAAAAAAAAAACGCTCCAACAGTTATGTATAGTATAGCTATTTATAGCTGATTCAAGGGATTACCATTATAAATGTACACATAATCTTGCTCTTGGTTATTTGTGTACTTCATTAGATGTTCCTAGACAAGCTAACTATACTTTACGTTCTAGAGTAGATACATCAATGTTAATGGTTCCAAAAACAAATTCAAAGGGTGGAGAGCGTAGTTTTTTATTTTGCTGGCCCTACATATTGGAACAGCTTGCCAGAAGATTTCAGATTGTCCCCAACATTAGATATTCGTAAAAGAAATTTAAAAACGTACTTATTTTTGTTGCAGTTTATTAGAGAGGTTGTAAAGCGCATCGATCAGTTTTTAATTGGAAATGCGCTGTATAAATATCAATTATTATATTATTATTATTTTCAAGCATCAATCAATTTCCCAAAATTAATACTCCTTTCTTATTTTGCAACATTTCATCTCAAGCGCACTGCATAATTATACCAGTTTGTGATAAATTAAAGATAATGCATACTTGCAAATGGAAATAATCATGCAATGCCTGTCGCGACAAAATTACTAAATATAATTACAAAGTTGAGTTTCCGAACTTATTGTGATGGGTTTAGTTATATCAAAATTACTAATGGAAAGAAGAAGGCAAGATCTCCAAATAAACTTTTCTTTTCTGTGATGATATGTCAGAATTATGCAGATTTGTCAAAATAGTATGTATGTTTAAATTTTGTAGATGTATTTATAGGAAACCAGACGTCCATATTGTGCTTGTATAATGATAACTTACCAACCTAGCTCGTACATGATTGGGCAGAATTGAACGACTTTAGATTGTTCTTCTAATTCTTGCAATCTACCATCCAGTATTACTACCTAGCTAGCCACCTGACGTCGTGCCATCGTTGGGCCGATGTCATTTTCGTTGTAAGGGGACGTTGGGCCAACATGCGACATGCGACGTCACCGAGACGTTAAAATGTCCGCCAGCCCAACATCAGCTCGGCGTCTTTTTTAAATCCTGGCCCAACGTCATTTAGCGATTTCGGCCCAACATCAATTATTGACAATGGCCCAATGTCAGTTATAACGTAGGCCCAACATCGATTCCTGACGTTGAGAGAACATCAAGTTTTGACGACGGCCCGACGTTAACATGTCCGCCAGTCTAACATTGTCCCAACATCATTTTGTGATGTCGGGCAAATGTCAATTTCCGACAATGGCCCAACACCAAATCCCGACATAGGACAGATATCAAATTCTGATATGGGCTCGACGTTAGAATGTCCGCCAGCCCAACATCGTCACTACGTCATTTTGTGATATTGGCATAACGTCAATTTCCAACAATGGCCCAAGATCAACTCATGACATTGGACCAACATAACATTATGATGTCGGCTCGAGGTTAAAATGTCCGCTAGCCCAACATTGTCACGACATCATTCTGTGATGTTGGTCCAACGTCAATTTCCGCCAATGGCCCAATATCAAATCCTGACGTTGGGCCAACATCAAATTCTGACGTTGGCCCGACATTAAAATGTCCGCCAGCCCGACATTAGCCCAACGTTATTTTTTATTGTTGGCCCAACATCAAATCTTGACGTTGGCCCAACATCAAATCTTGACGTTCGCCCGACGTTTGAATGTCCGCTAACCCAACATTGGCCCAACGTCATTTTCTGATGCTGAACCAACATCAACATTTGACAATGGCCCAATGTCAAATGGCCAACGTAGGACCAACATCAAAAACGTAAAAAGAAATTGGAAAACATGCATAGATTCCACGTCCGATCCATGCATTTTGCTTAACCTTTACACACATTCATTCATAAATCATAATTCTATAAATATCCTATTCCTATACCTATTGCCTACTCCTAAACCTATCATCCTACAAACATAGGTCGCAATCGGTATACTATATATACACCTCTTCTTAGCATGTATGTTTTGTAATAGTTAGTATTTGTAGAGCGTTGAATTTGAAATAATCCACCTTCAAATCATATTCATAACACTATTTGAGGTGTTATTTATATTCTTATATATCCTTCTAAATTATATACAGCAGCAAGGACATGACAAAAGTATATTTTTTTTATATAAATAATTCCAAAAATCGAAAATTTTCATTTCACTTACGATCGCTTATAATCGATCATGAATTTCCCGATAGCAATACTTCTTTTTTGTTTTACTTTTGAATTACTAATGTTTGTAATCGATTAAACGAAATTCAATTCAGTATAGATTCTCAAAGCAAGTTAACAAAAATATAAGTACCCAGCTAGCTAACTGACGTCGGACCGGTGTCGGCAGGTCTTCGGCAAGATCGCGGTCATCAAACAGACGTCGCGCCAACATTACGCCAACGTCGAATTTAAGTTGGAGGTTTTGGAAATGAAATAAGTCGGAAAATGGTTGTAGTTGAATGTCGTGCCGATGTCATTAAGTTGACGAAAAAAATACGTCTCAAATAAAACGTCGCGCTAAAAGCGCACCGATGCCGAAACTGGTACCAATTTAAGAGCTTGATAGAGGGTTGTAATATTAATGTTGGGCCGATGTCAATAAACCAACATGAATATGACATCTCAAATATGACGTTGGGCCAATGTCGTACCGATGTCGGAATATATCATTTTAAGAGGTCGGTAAATGGTTGAATGTGGAATTGATGTCGGACGGATGTTATTAATTGGACATCAATATGACATCACAAATATGACGTCAAGCCGAAATCGCGCCGATGTCAGAATTGGCAGCAATGACACGAGTCGGCAAATAGTCATGAAATCGATGTTCAGCCGATGTCAATATTCTGACATGAATATGTCATCTCCAATATGACGTCGGGATAATTTCGCGCCGATGTTGGAACTGGTAGCAATTAAAGAGGTCGGTAAATGGTTGTAACATTGATGTCGGACCAATGAGTTTTAGTGGACATCCATATGACATCTCAATTATGACGCCAAAGCGATATCCTGCCGATGTCATAAATGGCACCAATGAAACTAATCATTAAATAGTCATTAAATGGATGTTGTGCCGATGTCAATAATTCGACATGAATATGACATCTCAAATATAAAATCGGCCTTCTATCGCCCCGATGTTGGAACTGGTAGTAATTTAAGAGGTCGGTAAAATGCTGTGATATTGATGTCGGGTCACAGTTATTAATTAGACATAAATATGACATCCAAAATATGACTTTGGGCCTATACCGCACAGATGTCGGAACTTTACAACATTTTAAAGGTGGGTAAAAGGTTGTGAAATAGATGTCGGGCGGATGTCATTACTCCTACATAAATATGACATCTCTACTATGACGTCAGTCCGATATTGTGATGATGTTGTATCTGGTAGCAATTTAAGAGGTCCGTACATGGTTGTGAAATTGATGTCTGGCCAATGTTATTAATTGGACCTCAATATGACATCTCTATATGATGACGCCAAAGCGATATCCTGCCGATGTCAGAACTGACAGCAATTAAACAAGTCGGCAAATGGTCATTAAACTGATGTTGTGCCGATGTCATTAACCCGACATGAATAAGAGATCTCAAATATGACGTCGGGCTAATATCGCGCAGATGTTGGAACTGGTAGCAAATTAAGAGGTCAGTCAAAGATTGCAAAATTGATGTTGGGCTTATGTTATTAAATATACATAAATATGACAGCTCAAATATGATGTTGGGTCAATGTTGTACCGATGTCGGAACTGGCGACCATTTGCCGGCTTGTTTCATTGCTGCCAGTTCTGACATCGGCAGGATATCGCTATGGCGTCATCATTGAGATGTCATATTCATGTCTAATCATTGACTTCGGCACAACATCAATTAAATGACCATTTGCCGAGTTGTTTCATTGCTGCAAGTTCTTACATCAGCCTGACATATTTATCACATTCATGTCTAATTAATAACATCGGACCGATATCAATTTTACTACCATTTACCGACCTCCTTAATTGCTATCTTTTCCGACATCGGCGCGATATTAGCCCGACGTCATATTGGAGATGGCATATTCATGTCCGACTATTGACATCGGCGCAACATCACTTTTATGATCATTTGCCGACTTGTTTCATTGCTGTCAGTTCTGACATCGGCAGGATATCGCATTGACGTCATCATTGAGATGTCATATTCATGTCGGATCATTGACATCGGCTCAACATCAACTTAATGACTATTAGCCGACTTGATTCACTGCTGCCCATTCTGACGTCGTAGGATTTCGGTTTGACGTAAAAATTGAGATGTCCTATTCTTGTCTCATTACTAACATTGTCCCGACATTAATTTCACAACCAATAATTGATGTTGGGTCGAAATCGCAAAATGACGTTTGGCCAGCATTAAAAAAAACAAAAACGCCGCGCTGATGTTGGGCCGGCGGACATTTTTACGTCGCGGCGACGTCGGATTTTTAAGGTAGGCCCAACGTCGTCTTAAAACGACTTTTTACATTGGCCCAATGCTGGCACAACGTCAGGTGGCTAGCTGGGTAGCGACCTCTTTAATTGATACCAGTCCCAACATCGGCGCTATATTTAGGTCGACCTCTTATTGGAGATGTCATATTAATGACATTGGGCCATTGTCAAATTTTGATGTTGGTCCAGCATCAAAACGTCGGGCGAACGTCAAGATTTGATATTGGGCCAACAATAACAAAATAACGTTGGGCTAATGTCGGGCTGGCGGACATTGTAATGTCGGGCCAACGTCAGAATTTGATGTTGGCCCAACGTCAGGATTTGATATTGGGCCATTGGCGGAAATTGACATTGGGCCAACATCACAGAATGATGTTGTGACAATGCTGGGCTAGTGGACATTTTAACCTCGCGCCCATATCATAATGTTATGTTGGTCCAATGTCATGAGTTGATGTTGGGCCATTGTCAGAAATTGACGTATCACAAAATGACGTAGTGACGATGTTGGGCTGGCGGACATTTTAACGTCGAGCCCACATCAGAATTTGATATCTGTCCTATGTCAGGATTTGGTGTTGGGCCATTGTCGGAAATTGACATTTGCCCGACATCACAAAATTATGTTGGGACAATGTTGGGCTAGCGGACATTTTAACCTCGCGCCCACATCATAATGTTATGTTGGTCCAATGTCATGAGTTGATGTTGGGCCATTGTCAGAAATTGACGTATCACAAAATGACGTGGGGACGATGTTGGGCTGGCGGACATTTTAACGTCGAGCCCACATCAGAATTTGATGTCTGTCTTATGTCAGGATTTGGTGTTGGGCCATTGTCGGAAATTGACATTTGCCCGACATCACAAAATGATGTTGGGACAATGTTAGGCTAGCGGACATTTTAACCTCGCGCCCACATCATAATGTTATGTTGGTCCAATGTCATGAGTTGATGTTGGGCCATTGTCAGAAATTGACGTAACACAAAATGACGTGGTTACGATGTTGGGCTGGCGGACATTTTAACGTCGAGCCCACATCAGAATTTGATATCTGTCCTATGTCAGGATTTGGTGTTGGGCCATTGCCGGAAATTGACATTTGCCCGACATCACAAAATGATGTTGGGACAATGTTAGGCTAGCGGACATTTTAACCTCGCGCCCACATCATAATGTTATGTTGGTCCAGTGTCATGAGTTGATGTTGGGCCATTGTCAGAAATTGACGTATCACAAAATGACGTGGTGACGATGTTGGGCTGGCGGACATTTTAACGTTGAGCCCACATCAGAATTTGATATCTGTCCTATGTCAGGATTTGGTGTTGGGCCATTGTCGGAAATTGACATTTGCCCGACATCACAAAATGATGTTGGGACAATGTTAGGCTAGCGGACATTTTAACCTCGCGCCCACATCATAATGTTATGTTGGTCCAATGTCATGAGTTGATGTTGGGCCATTGTCAGAAATTGACGTATCACAAAATGACGTGGTTACGATGTTGGGCTGGCGGACATTTTAACCTCGAGCCAACCGCGATAAGCCGACATCCGGCCAACAACTTATGACATCGGCACGACGTCAGGTGGCTAGCTGGGTAGTCAGTGGAACCAAATGCAGACGTCTCGATGGAAAAGCCGTTGAAAGAAAGACTTTTTTGTTTTGGTCTAATACATGATATGAACATTAATTTCCAATGTGTCCTAATAATTTGTTACGACTTTATGACCATAATTTATTACAGCATGACGGCCCGACGTAATCCGATAGATGACAAACTCTGCCTAGTTGCGGACCAACTATCGGATGATGGACACATAGAGAAGTTGGGGAAGAAGCTTGGCTTCGAAGTTCCTGAGATCCAAAGGTACATCAAGACTAACTCTTTGCATGGTGAGGTGACATCGAGTGGGACACGTAAGATGATTCGCACTTGGGCCAATGACGTCCCTTCAGCAAAAATATTGGTTCGACTAGAAACTGCTCTCCGGGAAGCTGGCTTGACTCAAGTCACTGAAAAGCTAAGGGCGGGATTCCAATCAAGACCCAGTAAGTATTTGCTACATTCGCCTATTCTATAATCAAACATCACATTTGTATCAAATACGGGAAACATTTCGTTTTACTAAAACAATACACATTTTCTGTAATACGTTTTTAATGACTCTTGCCCATAATTCCATTATTAACGTTTAAAACTGATTTTTAAACAGTTATATGTCATTATTTTAACACTTAAATGGAAATATTTGATCTTGGCACTTGATTATTCTTATTATGGTTTGATATAAATACTACACTGACTACTTTTCAGGAAGTGAATAATTATATCTGAACTGATCTATGGCAGGTCGATGTAACGTTTCAAATGGAGAGGTAGAACAATTGAAAGAGGAACTGAAAAGATATTACCGCACAGAATTTGAAGAGATCAAGACTTCACCCTTCGACTACAAGAGTTTTGAGCAAATCTACATCAACCTTTTGCTTGAAAAAGAAAACAAAGCGAACCCCGAACGCATGGATTACGAAGACCTTGTTCGAATGATGACATATGGCGACGAGAAATCCCGAATTCTCCTTGTAGGCGAAGCAGGTGTTGGAAAGACAACTCTTTTCGCGAAGTTAGCGTACGACTGGGCCACCGAGAAACACCTGCATGATGTAGATCTCTTGCTTCTCATTCGGCTGAGAGAGAACGAACGCGATCATGATCATTGTCATGCTTTCGGTGATTTCGCAATGCGATACGTGTCAGATGAGATTGATTTGGAGGGATATCAAGTGGATGAGTACATCCGAACACATCAGAGAAAAGTTGTGCTCCTCATAGATGGTCTTGATGAGTATAAAGGTGACATGAATGACCGAAATTCAGCCGTTGTCCTAGTAGTCCAAGGGGAGAAATTCAAGCGCGTTCCAGTTCTCGTTACTACCAGGCCATGGCGAGCAGGTGCTATCACTTGTACAGATAATATAAACAAGAAGTTTAGCACATTTCGTGTTGAGGGATTCACTCACACGAACGTAATTGAATATATCCACAAGTTCTTTGCAGAAGATCGCGCCTCAGCAGACAGTCTCATTGAGCTAGTGCAGAATGACAGCCTGGTTCGTGAGAACATGACACCATATCCCATCTTCTGTTGCATGCTGTGTCACATGTGGAGGGACGAATCCAGAAGAGCGACGATCCGCAAATTGCAAACCTTCTCTCAGTTCATCGGGGAAATGGTATACTCTCTCGTTGAACATTATCACACCAAGTGCAGCGATGGAACCACACTGAAGGAATGTCAACAGCAGTGTGCCAAATCCTTCAAACAAGTCGGTGAAGTGGCCTTTCATGGACTGGAGGAAAATCAGCTCATCTTCCAGAAGAAGGATTTCCCTGACGACGGTTCTGTCAATACCGCTTGCAAGGTAATGGTTTTCAATTGCATGTGTTTGCATGTGTATATATTTGTAAATTGATTAATATTTAGCTCATGTTCAGAGAGCTCTACGAAGCATGCTAGAATGACAATGGCATAGCCGTTAAATATACAAGTAAATCTCGAATGTGCGAGCGCGTAAGCGCAAGATGTTTCGGGTGTCAGTGGTCCAGGGCTTTTGCTAAAGATTTAGGATTTTAGCTATTCAAACCAGGAAAACAAAACTACTGGCTAACACGCACGCAAGTAGCAAACCAAAAGACCGGGATGTGGGCCGTTGGAACTTCGTTTGATTAATGAAAGTTCATTCGGAAACTGCTGAAATTCAACAAATAAATGCATTTAAATCATAGTCGTAGGCGTGGTCTTTATTGTGACACTAAGTTAATTACAAATACTACAAACTTATGAAACCATCTATCCATATTATGTTCATTTTTTCACCAAAATACCATTTTCACAGTTGTTCTCAAGTAAAGGAAAAACAACAGTGACCATTTGATAAAATCTGTAGCTCTCATCGAATAACAGGATTGCTTGAAAATATACAAATTAAGCAAAAACAATTATTAGCGGAAAAGGGTAATTGTATGGACTCAATTAAACTTCCTTCCTCGCTCCCAAGTTAAAAGAAGACATCATAACCAAATAATTAATTTAGATTGGTGTACTGACTGAAAAGAAGCTACCCGCGTCGAAGGAAATGAGGAAGGTAACTGGAGAGGAGTTCGTCACAGAGATCCACCTCCCACACAAACTGCTCCAGGAATATCTCGCAGCGCAGTACCTCGCCTCTCTCCATGAGACAGACCCGGCAGAGTTCAGACGGCTTCTGAAGGACGTGATACTGGAACGGTGTGGAGCGTTCAGATATCTCCTGTACTTCCTTGCAGCGCAGGGCGGGGCCGCAGGACGGGATCTGATGGACCT
Source organism: Echinarachnius parma (assembly GCA_037951105.1). Taxonomy (NCBI): domain Eukaryota; kingdom Metazoa; phylum Echinodermata; class Echinoidea; order Clypeasteroida; family Echinarachniidae; genus Echinarachnius; species Echinarachnius parma. The sequence goes on along the minus strand of JBAMJV010000744.1, from coordinate 104,934 downwards.
TCTCTGTCAGCAATTACTCCAAAACGACCAGTTCAACAAACATAAATTACTCCTTGGTAAGTAAATACAATTCATGAGGGTTGAAAGCCCGTAAAAGTTCTAAAATACAATCATTTAAATAATAATTGCAGAGTTTGATACAAAATACAGTAATATTGTATTGGCAGGGGCGTCGATCCTGGGGGGGGCAGGGGGGGCGGTCGCCCCCCCCCCCCCCCCCCAATGAAAATATTGGGGGGGCGAAGATATCATTTCGCCCCCCCAATAATTCCGAACATGAAGAAGAAAAAAATCAAGTGATATAATGCCAAAGAGGGGAAAGACACATTTATCAATAATTAATCTTCAAAATAGCCGTTTTCTAGTTTGAAAAGGACTGTAAATCTCATTTTTGCCGCGCGCTTCGCGCGCACACAGTTTCTCATAATTATTGTAAGTTTCATGTTGGTCGCGGGAACTCACATTTCGAAATGTGTTGGGCAGTGTAATTTCTGAAATGCACACCTTAAACGAAGTTAATGAAACCCTCATCTATAGATAGCCCACCGTCACAGAAAATAAAATAATCTGAAATATATCTTTCAGTCATTCGGTCCATATGCGCTGAACGCAAATCATATTGGAATAATTATCATGTCCCCCCCACATTTGAAAGTGGTGAAGATTGTCCCCCTCCCTTTGTCATTATGTATATTTGAATCCAGACTTATATACTTCATATTACGTGACATTTCTGTCTCGGGTGTGCACCAAATCGCACAATTTCACGCCCAAAAATACAAAAGCTCCCTACTGTGGGAGGGGGACACCCCCTCCCACACCCTCCCCCGCTCAGTCGCTTCGCTGCCTCGCAATGTCTCCCTCCAGTTTTGAGAAGTTGTTGACGCGCCCTTGCTTAGTTTCATGGGAGCCCAATGCCCTAGATTATATCGATGGCTCTATAGTATACAGGATCACGTAGATCAATCTCATGCAAGGCTCAATCTTTTCCTCGCTATGCCCTTTAACAATACGTTACGAGTATAGGTTCACTATTGTATACAATTTTAACACCCATGGACCCCCATTATTGTCCCAAAATGTGGGTGCCCCCCCCCCCCCAAATCAGGTCTTCGAGCCATAAAGACACTTTCAATGAGCGCATAATAAAACTTCCGGGCAAGCCACTGTGGGGCTTTTAGCTCTCTCAGTGGTCACTCTGGAAATTTTTTTCAAATTTCGCCCCCCCAATATCAAAAACGGATCGACGCCCCTGTGTATTGGTGTGAAACAACACTCTTAATGTATTGGATTTCATTTCATACTGATTAAAATGCAGATGTATTATGTGTAATATGTACTTATACGAACAGTATAGTTGTAATTATAACAAAATTTCGGGCTTCATATCTTATTATTATTTCAAATTATTTGCCGTACTTTCTTTCTTTATCAAACGTAATATTGGGAGAAACTAATTATTCTAAGAGCGTATGATATAATGTAATTCATAGTTAATTTTGATAATGAATCAATGCTTGGAAAAGAACATATTATAATTGAAAATGGGAAGGTTTTTATTTAAAATAATATTAATCGCAGCCAAACGGCTCAATTACAGATATGTTACAAAAAATAACATACTGATATGGAACTCCGTAGGTCGAGAATTAAATATCTTACATATACTATACATGTCTCTATCAATAATATTCATACTTCGTAATACATGTATTTGCATACTATGCGAATACGTGTATCAGTTGTTGCGAATGATATAAACACAATAACAACAATAATTATAATGCATCAAATAATCACATTTCTCATTAATTTTTTGTAATTTTGTAATTGTTCATGCATTGCAATTTATGTAGATGGTTATAATTAAAATGGTGATGACTATGATGCAAAAAATTATGGTAATGGTGATCAGGCTGACAGCGTTGATGATGGTGATTGGGATAATGATGATGATGATGTATCCAGGATACATAGCAACCACGCAAGCCTCCCTTAAGTTCTTTTTATATCCCGTTTCCGTGATTATTTGTTATAAACAATACTTACTATTGTCGTGCTAAGATTCTGAGCTACCACGCCGTGATTCTATTCCGCCTCTTAAATCAATAGGTGATATTTCCGACACAAATCAAAAGATGGTCTAAAAAAGTAACGCAAATTTCTAAAAACAAGATATCCGCGAGCTTCATTCATCTTGGTGCAAAGAACTGTATTTTTCCCCCTTTAAATTTAACGTAATGACTTGAACTTTTAGGGTTGCATTCCGAAAATAGAAAACATCTCGCATACGCTTGCACCGCGCGCGTACTGTGCGCAGTAAGGAAGTAGTTCAATTTTCAGGGGTGAATGTTGTGCACAATCTGCCTCGGGATAGGAGAAAAGGGCGCGCGGATGCCAAAACTTTTTTTTGTTGAAAAATTCATTAATTTGCATATTTATTATTTTTTTTATTTTCAATTCTTTTTATTAATCCATAATCAAACAATATCATAACATCATATCAGAACAATGTTGATCATTCACATGAATGACCAAATCATACATTAATCATATAATCATAATCATCTAAATCACATGTAAATATAAAATTAACCTCACAATAGTAAGGATCATCTATTAAATTCAAATTAACAGAACTGACATCACTCCATGAGCACAGTCAAGAGTGCAGGCGGCACTGTTGTATATGGGTCAGATTTTTGAAATATCCACTTTTGGCCATTTCCAGACCTTGAGCGCTTCTATCATTTGCTGTGTCTCACCATTAACTCTGATATACCTGTTTTTGGTCTCATATTAAAGAGTATTATTAAGGCTTTCAGAAAATGTATAGTTTTATATCATTTCAAACATTTGGTTTCATGCCACAGGACCTCAAATGTGAAAAAATAGCATAAATTGGCATTTTCCACAAAATTATGAATTTTTAAACCTGATTAAAAAAAATATTAATCAACTTTAAAGGCATTAATGTCTATATTTTCTATCTTACATGTCTTGAGCATATATCATATAAGAATTGGCGGTAGAGCGGCATTGATATGATCTCAGGGTAAATTTTAATAGGAAAGGTCATAATAAGTGAACGTCCGTGAACATACATTAAAATCCATACGACCAGAATTCTACTTAGTTGTCAAAACAAAAACTATTGCCAAAACTAAGGGTTGAATCCACTGAACACATTTTACAAAAATTGTTGGCTAACTACTCCTGCTCGCGGAGTAACATTTTTTTGTATGAAATTATACTGGATCTCGTCACGGACGTTCTGTCGTCTTGTATCATCACTGCTCAGCGAAGTGCATCCTAGTCATCAAATGATGGGGTCAGTCTGATGAACTCACAGTAGGGCCACAGTAGTTTGCCTATTTGAAAGTACAATCTATCAAATACAATGTTTGGTTTAGGCCGAAAACTGATCTTCGTGAACGTCCGTGATGAAAACGAACGTCCGGCAAGAGTAGACCCAATTACGAATCTGAGGCTGCTTATCTGCACGTAGACACCGGTACAGCAATTTTATTTGGCAAGCAGCTAACCAAGAAGCTATATCAGGCATTTTCGAAGCCTTTTGACAACTATTTATGATACGGACGTTCGCTCGGACGTTCGTTCATGGACGTTCGATTATGAAAATTGTTCTAATAATGTTACCATGTTAAACGCTCACATCAAGTTGATACCGTTTGATGTTGTTAGTACATTGTTATGTCTCTCATATCCCAGATAAATTTATTTCCTGCAAATCATTTAACTGTAACAAACGTATGAAATGTTGTGCTCACGGACGTTCGTTCGTCATTTATGGCCCAAAAAATCTTAGTAAAAGTTCAAGTACTGGCACAATTTTTTGACAGCAGGTGGCCCTTGTGTGTGCCTTTCGACCCAGGTCACTGCCAACCACACTTGAATATGTTGATTTTTAGTCACCATCACGGAGGTTCGTTTTACATTTGATCACCTTGCTTAGCTGTTTTGTAATACCCCTAGATATTATATTTACTTCTACCCGTGCAGCGTAGACATTATACTAAAGGAAGGCAAACTCCAAGATTATGATTGTGCACAGTCGCAGGCCTACAAGCGAAAGAAAGCTGTTCAAAACATAATGGTAAAAAGGGGGTATATGGCGCAATAACAACATTGCAACCGAAGGTGTGGAAACTGTTGCCCCACCCTCTGCAAAACTTGAGACTGTCGGCTCCTCCTCTGCTGCAGGCTTTGAGACTGTTTTCTCATCTGCCTGTCGGATTTAAGTCCAACTAAATGGCTGTATGACGCCAGTTGTTTGAAAAGAAGAGGTACATCACAAAGATCGTCAGCTATACTTGCGAGAGGATAGCGACTTGCTTTACAATATTGACCATGTTGACTGTATTACGAAAAAGCAACGAATACATGCATATCCCTCTTCCCCCCCCCCCCCCCCCCTCAAAAAAAGAAAATAAATCATTAAAATAATAATGATAATAATGATAATACAATATAATCATAATTTATGCCTGATGTGCAAAGGCGCAATATCCAGCCCGTAAGAATGCAGATCTAATAGAGACAAACGCATTTATTATTATGATGACGTATGAATCGGTCCAGGCGAAAATCTTCTGGGCTCCCTAGTCCAGGGACATCCGGTAAATCTTGGTTACATGGTATTGGGTGGACACTTGGTAGTTTGTCTTGCTATGTGACCATGTTAGAGGGATTGCTGATGTACAGTTTGGAGGAAGGCGTTGATTCCATAGTGTTTTCTTCATAGTCGGCGAAGGCTCCTTTTTGGCATTTCCGGTTTTCTACCGCACAGGGTAAGCAATTTGCGATAATCTATCCTGGTGGTCAATCGTAGACGTCCTAGAGATAATCTTGGCTTTAATTGACCCTTCTCTCGATGACATCTGAGGACTTTACAGACCTTAACATGCAATGGTCCAACGAAATAGTGGACATTGCTTGTTGACACCCCTTCCTGGTGGAGCACAAGCATCGTTCGGCGGGTAGTCAATGGCATTGGACCAGGTATGGCCTCGAGAGCCTCTGTGCCAATTTTGGTTGAAAATATCACGGCCAACTTTGAGAAATGACCCATAACGATGAATCGTTGGACATACGCTTTGGAGAAGGAAAGGGGCCAATCATCAAAGGTCCTGCCTTTCAAAGCTCATAACAAAAGAATAAATTAATTAATGCAAATTCATGCTACCATGTATTGTACATTGGTAGTTTAGAAACATAATGTAATGATTATTTTTAGTCTAAAATGATTCATTCGGCGCAAAAAACAGGAAAAAGAATAAAGTTGGATCTAAAAAAAAAAAAATATTCCAACATTATGACCAACAGTGTACATCTTAAATATTTATGGCAAGGTTTGAAACGTGTGATAGGCATATATTAACATAATGTTGGCACTTACATTTATTTCTGTAATTAATTGACTCGAGATGGGACACTTGGGTACCACTATAGGCAATTCGAGAACGTCCGTGAAATTAATACGAACGTCCGTGACATTAAGACTCATGTGAGAAACCATTTTCTGGTAACAGGAAAATGGCCTTTATTCTGATTATACATGTTATTTAGGATTGCAGAAATGTTGTAAAATCATTTATTTACAGAAGTATAGTGGCATTTTTGTTATAGAGTGCCCAACCGGGGAAAGCCGGTGCAAAATTAGGGGTTACGATTTCCACAGGTCCACTAAGAGTGATAGTTATAGCAGACATGTGATTATAATTAATTCAGATAGCTAAAATCATATCAACTGATAAATTTATACGTTTTATATGGGTCTGGAGGAGATTCAAATAAATGTTTTCATCAATTTCTGTAAGACTGTTCAGGCAGAGAACGTCCGTGAAATTTGTGCGAACGTCCGTGAAATTGTAATTAAAAACAATATAATAAGAAAGAGGGACCAGGCGACTTGGAAATGTTACTTTTATATCTGACTAGGATGTATACATGGTCTCTAGCTTAAATATAATAGGAATAGATAAAGTATTATCATCATAATGTTCTATAAGCATTAAATCAATTTAAACCAATAATCGGACTCATTATAACGACCAGATCCATGTAAAAACCAAACTATTTTTAAAGATTTATTGCAATGTTCAAGTTTGTTTGTATAATGACCCTGTTTTAAAGCCATATACGAAGAATAGAAACTCTTTTTGATGAGATCAGATCATTCTGCTAACATTCTTGTTTCTGGCGAACGTCCGTGAGCGATATGGGAGCGTCCGTGATGAAAACTATACTTTCTTTGGTCATGTAATTATGCAATATTGATCTAGATTCTAGACAGCAATTGATCCTGTTAACATGCACATTAACATATGTGATACGGGAATACGAGCGTATATAGGTGCGTTCCTAAAAAATGCGGCTAAAGAAAAGCAAAGGTTCCGAATAACACATTATTAAAAAAAATATTTAACTATTCAGTCAAAGTTTGGACGTTTGTATTTTCTATTTGGCAAATAAAACACAATCCACGCGTTTGGCATACAGAGAGAAGCAAGTCTTAGAAGTAAATTGTCCGAATATAAGCTGTATATGACAGAACATAAATGAGATATATGGGTACTAAATGTATATCTACATAATCCCTCACGGACGTTCGCCTTTTGGAAATGGGTTACTTCAACAGTGAATAAAAACGGAACCACATGCATGGAGTTTCCCAGTATAATGGGGTACGCCTGAAAACTAGGATTGCATGCTTTCACATTAGATAGATATCTTTGAATTAAAAAAAATAAATTGAATTTTACCCTGTTTGGGCCGAAAAGTGCACTTTTCAAAATTCTGACCCATTTATAGGGTGCGTCGCGAGCTAATAGTCGATGGACGTCGATTTAGTAGTAAGGATAGGCCAAGGGTCGAGTTGTCCTTTGGACGACTTGCTTGCGCAGCTGCGTCTAGCTAGCTACGTAACGTCAAAGACACTACAAGGGGAAGACTGGACACTTCGGGGATTTTGTGTAACGCTGAATTTCGTACATGGGGAAGGGCGCCCCTAGCGTTGAGTAGGTAAACTTCTTGTCGTTTTCGCGCGTAGCCATTGAAAACACAATAGGGAACAATGGCGAGCAGGTCGAAAATAGCTGTATCTCCATTTTGGAAAGAGGTGTACCTTTGAAACTTTGCATACAGATAGCATTCTGGTAGTTCTTTAAAATGATACCAAATTTGTTAGGAAAGGTTTTGTAGTTTTGAAACAAATTAAGAAAATGTTTGCAAAAAATCCCAAAATGTAACGGTGCCACCCTATTTGGGGGCTTGGTACGAACAGTCACGTCACGTTCACGTCACGTCACGTGAAGGTTCTGTACCTTTTGTGAAACAGGTCACCCAAATCTACGAAGTGTTGGGTTACGTGACCCAACAGTTTGTAGATATACTATATGCAATTCATGAAAGCTCACGTAAATTGGCGCTTGCGTAAAACAAATTAATATAAATTGTCGTTGAGAAGAGACTAATTCTCGGTAAATTTAATCGTGAACGAACCCGTCCTACATATACTGTAAATACCAATTATAGGCGTACACAGGCCTGGGGGCAGGGGGATAGACACCCCCTACCCCCATCCCTACCCCCTTACATAATTCAAGAAATGTCTTGGTCTCGGCCTCGAAATTTGTGACCGGTCCTGGTCTCGTCCTCGGCTGCGGTCATTTTCTACGGACACCCCCTGGCCCCTACCCACACTCCCCCCGCTTACTTCAATTTGTCTGACGAAATATCCCCCCCCCCCCCATCCTGGGTACGCCACTGCCTACAAGTAGCTAGTTCGAATGTCAAATACATTAATTGATTTATTTAATATTGATTGGTTGGTGTGATTGTTTCATTATAATGATTGACTGATTAATTGATAGATTGACTCGATTCAATAACCATAAATAAACACTATTAATCATATCATTGTTTTATTACTTTTAAACTCATTGATCACTGCAACTCACTCACTCACTCACTCACTTTCACAGGCATGCACATACAACGCCGTTAAAGGGCAATGAAACCCAAGCAAAATGTTGCTTTCATAGATTTGAAGAGATTAGGAGGAATAATCTCTGAAAGTTAGAGCAAAATCGGGCAAGAAACAAGAAAACTATGGCTCTTTGAAGATGTCCATTTATTCCTATGGGGAGCTCAAATTGGCAACGCACTCTGATAAGTGTGTGGACAACTCCCCATATGTTTTGTACACAAATGTTCCCATTTTTACAGTTTTCTTCATAGTCACATTTTTCCATTCCCCCAACTCATGATATGTTATGTATAAATGCATTCTACAAAACATATGTTGAACTCAAACGAAGGGTTCATATAAATTTTGAGAAAATTGAACAAAATTGAACTTTTGTGTAGAAAATGTATGGGGAGTAGTCCACAACTTTGCCAGAGTGCGTTGCCAATTTGAGTCACTCGTAGAAATAAATGGCTCTATTCAAAGAGCCATAGTTTTCTTATTTCTTGACCGATTGTGCCCAAATTTTCAGGGACTATTCATCCTATTTAGTGTGTTATAGTGCATACAACAATTTGTCTGGATTCATTGTCCTTTAAGGGCCAGTACGCTCAGACGTCGAGCACGGGAACTTCAGGCGTATGCGAACTGAATTGTCCGCTGCGTGTAGCAATTCAGCTGGAAATCAACATTTGCCAAAATCCACGCACGACACGTCTTTAGAAATACTCCAATAACAAGACAAATAATGCAAGTGGTATGGTTGTACATTACCTAAATGACAGAACTGCATATTATCGTCTCAGATTACTCTGAATTATGCACTTACATATTATAAACATAATGACTGAACAGATTTGATAAGGGGGTATCGGCATTTTCGTCGACATTTTTAAATCTCTTTGTGCGTGTATGTCTAGTCTTAGTAACAAGCGTTTGCAATTTAAAAAATCTTGATTAAACGCTCACGTCATGATTTTGTTAACGCGACACTTCGAGTTTTACCGGCATGGAAAACGACAAATTGTTGGGTCACTTTACCCTACACTTCGTAGATTTGGGTGACCTGTTTCACAAAAGGTACAGAACCGTTCACGTGACGTTAACGTGAACGTGACGTGACTGTTCGTACCAAGCCCTATTTGGGAGGCGAGTTCATGACACATGACCATTTATTGTTTGTTTGTTTGTTTATTTTATTTAATCACGGTATATACAATAATAAAATGCCCGCTTTCAGCTACAAGCTGTTTTTCAGCAGGGCCGTGAAACATAAGAATACAGAAATACATAAGATACATAAAATAATACAAAATATACATTACAAACAGGTTATTTAAGGGGGAAAAAACAGAAAAAACATATTTACAAAGATAGGGGTAATAATAATTTACAAATATTAATCAGAATGAACGAGGAAACCAAAAGGCATAAGTACATGAGTATAACAATCATTGAACAGCTAATATGCACATGAATTATAAATCTAGTATGGTTAGCTTCATTATTTCCTTTTTAAATATCTTAACGTCGTGTATAATTCGTAAATGAATAGGTAGAATGTTGAACAGTTTTGATGCATCATATAATGGGCTATTTCGAACAATTATGTATCCATGGTGAATGAAAACAGAATAAGATTAAGCTCCAAAACGTATTGTTCCATACAATTTCAATACCAAGAAACTTTTTTGAAGAATTTTCAAATTATCAATTCTAAAATGTTACCCTTTGTACCACTTTTTATACTATTGATTGTGAAAATGACCATATATATATATAGTTAATCAACAGAACGTTTTATGAATCCTTGCCATTATATAATATAAATTAGCTTTGATATTTTTAAAAATTGTAGGTAACAAAGGCAGTTATTTAATTTAAGGTGTAATTAAAATTTAGACCAAACTGAGATCTCATTGCATCGTTTATTTTGTTGGTGTGTGTGTGTATATTTGTGTTTGTATGTCTGTGCATTTGTGTGTGTGTTTGTATACATTTGTGTATGTATATGTGATAGTATGTGTATGTGTTTGTATGTTTGTAGGCCTACATAGTACATATATGTATGTTGATGTGTCATGTGTTTGTGTGTGATATGTGTCTACAATAACATGACCAGCTTTCTGGCAGCTTTCCCACATGGAGATTTTAAATTCAGAACTATAAATATTAACTAACTATTAAAAAAAAAACACCAAAAACAAAACAACAGATTTCTAGGGACCCCCCCCCCCCCCCCCCCCCCCCCACCCTCCAGCTGCCGTGCGGCCATACCCTTGCTTCCACCCAAATTCTAGCTGTAAGAGTGTAGGTCTATCCTATTTTTTTGAGGCATCGCATTTCCGATGTGACAGTTAACAAAATGCTTGTGTTTCAGATGTGACACTCTTGTTAACAATTCTTCATATAAAGAGAAAAGAGGTATTTAAATAAATGTTACTATTTTGATTTCAAACCATGACACAGGTAACTGCAACAATCTTGATGACGAGTTCGTTTTTAACAGCAAGCAAAGAAACTTGTACGTGAATGTTGACTTGATTCTGCATGTCTACTATTAAATATTTCTTGGAAATTTTCACCTGTAAACATACAAACTAAGAAACAAACTCCTTTTAATATTTGGTGTACATTTTGAGATAAAAAAGCAAAAATAAGAAGGAATTTGATACTTCACTACCAGTTCCCCAAGTGTTTTCAATGGCTACGCGCGAAAACAACAAGAAGTTTACCTACCCAACGCTAGGGGCGCCCTTCCCCATGTACGAAATTAGGCGTTTCATCGATCGCTGTACAAAACCGGCGCAGTGTCCAGTCTTCCCGTTGTGTCTTTGGTAACGTTACGTCTGATCTGATGGAAACTCGATTGTAGATTGTGGTCGGCGCTGTCGGCTCTGATTTGTTTTAAATTTTCTACTGAACTCTAGCTCTTGGGAATAATAATAGATACTTTTCCACCAGTACGGTACGAGCGTTCTTCTTCGCGCCCACCGCAAAGAGCACTGCAACATCCAATATTAGGCCGAGGTCGGTATAATTACCAAAGCCCAGGCCAGGGTACAGCTCAGAGTCAGACCAGCATTTCTCGATCGAGCTCTGGCCCAGAACTCCGGCGGGGCGGCAATCTGTTCGTGTGAACATATAGCTACGGAGGTACGCTGCCTGGTACTGCCTGGTACGAGCGTGCGGTACCGCGTACGGCGCAGGTGGGCGTTTACGGGTGGACGTGGACCGGTAGGTTGACGAACAGATAGGAGAGGGCCGGGCAAGACTCCAATTTCCAAGACAAGTGAGGGAAGTTGATTCAAGACAGCAAGTGAACATGGCAGAATCAGCTGGTAACAACACGCAGGAACATTTGTATCGAAGGTATGAAAATGTCGGTTATCCTTCACTATATAATAGGGCGCTAAATTATTTTTGTTCGCTAACTTCAGTCAATGTCAATGACAATGGTCCGAATGTGCGTTACAAGTCCTGCATGCATGCATGAACGCGGATAACCAAAAGGGTCTAACTAAGTCTAACTCAAGCCGAGTCAAGCCTCGACTTGAGTAGACAAGGACCAGGCAAGGCAAGGTTGTTTCGGTGTTTCTAATTGAGTAATTCTCCCTCAAATCTTTTGACATTCTAGATTAGTAATGATGCGGTGTCCAGATATGGCCCCTTAGCTTAGCATAGGCTTTTTTACTTTATAGCAAGTGATATCTTAGCAAAACAATACACAAAATTCATAAAGAATTAACTTCAAAAGAAGAGAAAAGTGATGCCATACCTCTTACTCTTAGTTTCCTGCCGAGCTGAGTGCCGACTGCGATCGCAATTGTCTCGTAATAAATATTACTAGCTAGTTGCATTTCATGGCGGAAAAAAAAAATCGCATTGAAAGAGGGTGCCATAATATGGCCCCCCTTTTTTAAAAGTCCGTTTTCTTTAAAAATAAACTTTTTATCAATAAAAGTGCCATCAAAGTGTTCAGATTAAGTTAAAATCCTCAAGATTACATTTATCCACAAAACATTTTTATAAATGTGACATATCTGCTAAATGTGAGCTGATTCTTAAAGCAATGCTCGAAATGAACTTTTTTTGCTGGTGGCCCGGTCGGGCCAGTAAAATTAGTATTTTTCCAAATTTGGTGGCCCGAAACCAAAAACTACTGGCCCGAAAAAAATAAGGAAAAACAAAAGTAAAATGAATACAATAACCACATGAATAGTTTCAGGGTACTAGGCAATACTTTTTATTTTTCATTCCTCTTTGTTTCATTGTAAGATGAATTAAATAAACATGAATTAGGATCACACATAGATCCATTAGCATTGGTTATACTGTCGCTAGATTTGAGTTACATGTTGAATCTCCAATGGAAAACGTTCGCCTCATTTCATGATTAAAACTAGTGCTGTAACTGACCTTGATGATCGGATCGTTTGATCGGATCGGCAAAATTTTATCGATCTTCGAAATCGGATCGATGATCGGGATCGGATGATCGGCTATAAAAAAAAAAAAAAAAAAAAAAAAATCGTTTTTTTCTTCTTTGGAAAATGATCCCCCAAAAACACAATTTGGGAATATAAATGAATACCAAAGCAACATATATCCATATTAATAAGCCCAAGGTAATCTTGTACGGGTATGCTTTCATTTCAAACTGATTTCAAACTGATTACCTCTTCTTTTACGAAATTACTCACGCCGATTTTGAGCTTAGTCCCATGTGATTAATTTGGCGTAACCTTTCAGAAACACATGGGACTAAGCTCAAAATCGGCGCGAATAATTTTGTAAAAGGAGAGGTAATCAGTTTTAAATGAAAGCATACCCATACAAGATTACCTTGGGCTTATTAATATGGATATATGTTGCTTTAGTATTCATTTATATTCCCAAAATATGTTTTTTGGGATCATTTTCCAAAGAAAAAAAAACAGATTTTTTTTTTTTTTTTTTTTTTTTGCCGATCCGATCTTCCGATTTTTTCTGCATGATCGGAAATCGGCAAAAACGGTCCGATCATGTATGATCGGATCGTGATCGGCATGCCGATCCGATGATCGGTTACAGCACTAATTAAAACACTATCGGAAACTGTATTTGTTGAACTTTAATAAAGTTAAACTACTATGCTTACTAAATATGCTGTTTTTATTGTCCTTTGAAATCCAAATCGTAACATTTGAGCTCCTTTTCTCTGGAAAAAATGAGTAGTTGCTGCACACCCTGAAACGTAGTCCGCATGTACACAAAGTATGAACCCTGATGAAGGGCCTATTTGCTCAAAATACAAATTTGCTAAATAGTCTCAATTTAAGACTAGGAATTTAGTTTACATTTGGATTTTATTAATTTGAGTCTGATCTTCATCGTTCATATTTGTATCATTTCAATTTTTGATGAATTTGATCACACTTGACTTAAAGTCATACCTGTAAAGTGTCCAAATCCACGAAAATTACTTGGAGCTTCCTCGTTTCTCTTCTAGGTACGTGTTGTTTAGCTGATGGTAAGAGAAGAATAAAATAGGGTTTGATTTTTTCAAATGTCCCTTATGAAGATAATTATCATTGAAAATCATTATTTCTAAAGCGTTAATCAACGCAATTGAAAAAAGTACAATTGTCCTAGCTGAGAACGTCCGCATGCAGCACCCGTGAGAACATTCCGGAGATTGAACTTTGAGCCGAGCGAGTTCAAATTCCATGAATTATGTAATACGTGTGTAAAAATACACTGGTGCGAATATCTCAAACGGATCATTCATTACTGCGACAAAAGTATGGCAGACCATCAGTATTCGGTGATAAAATATGAACTCAATATTCGTTTTTTTCACTAGGTAAACAGTGTTCGTTTTCTTTCAAACTTCCACAAATCTTTCAATTGTATTTTACAATGATATTGATATACATGTAGGATTGAAGTCTCAAATGTCATTTTGTGCAATATCTGACACTTTACAGGTATCACTTTAATGAAATCGGAAGGTAACTATTCAAATTCTTAAAAGGAGCCTCTTTAGTAAATTTGTATTTTGAGTAAATATGCCCTTCATATATCGATTATTAAGTCCGAAGCGTGCACGCTCACCCCGCGCTATAAAATCCCATCGCAAAGAAAATCGGTCTCATAGAATAACACGTGTTTCGTCGCGGCGGCGAGCGAGTCAGGCGAAGCGAAGACTCAGAGATCGATAGCGCAAACGGACGCGTCTGAATACTCATGCACTAGTATTCAAGAGCAAGCTTCCTGCGCGGTTTCTTGTCGGTAGATGGCATCAGCTAGGTATGTCGATGCTAACGCACTTTCTTATATGTTGCGTGTAAATGGTCCAGTAAACTGGACCAATTTACTAGTAGATGTGATTAGGATGAATGTGTGTGTGTCATGTCTTTTTATTCATTGTCTTCATCAAAAAATCACAGCGATTGAATACAGACGAGTGACAATTTCACTTCCACTTATACATAGTCAGGGTCTAGGTGACAAAACAAAAATTGTAGAAAAAGAGAAAATTCAATTTGACCTCAAAATTCTGTGCAGTGTTGTCTGAACACCTTAGACAAAAGACATTTTAAAATTGTGATAGTAATATATGAATATTCATGAGCAGCATATGAATATTCATGATGCTCATTATATGCATAATACGCAAAATAACTGAAACTTTTTTTTTATAACTGGTTAGAAAATGAGTACTGCTGCTCAAGAGTGTATGAATATTCATTAGCAGCAGTGTTACTTGCTAAATTAACTTGCAACTTTTTAACTAACTTGTCAATATTTTGTAATACATGTGAGAAAAGGGTATAAGTTGCTGAATGCTACATTCAAAAGCAAGCTCTTGTCATGCCCTAGACAGGACTAAACATGACTACAGGGGTATCTAAATTGTTTTAAATTATTATTATTATTATTATTTTTTTTTTTGGCTGGCCCGATCGTGCCACCAAACTTTGAAATATGAGTTTTTTACTGGCCCGACAGCAATTTTTGGTGGCCACGGGCCATCGGGCCTATGCTAATTTCGAGCATTGCTTAAAGGGACAGTCCCTCTTTTACAAATCGTCTGAACAGTTTCCAGTTGAAGGATGGGGATGAATGAAACACACACAAAAAATCAGATCGAACAGCCCTATAATTTGGATTCTACGAATGAAAAACGAATGCGTCCCTCCATCAGACTATATCGGTCAATAAAAGAGTTTAACTGATTTAGCATAATATTACACCTTGTACTTATACAAGTTGTACAGGTATTGTGAAGCCGACATTTGTAAAGGTATGTCACAGAAAAAAATCTAAAAAATGAAGAATGTAATTACATGTACATGTAGTAAGTTTTGGTTATTTTGCCTAGTGTGCGGTCATGCTATTCTTATTTGTGCATGGGTCACGTAGCTAGCGCGGGTCACAGAGGGGTCACGCATAGCGTTGATGGTACTTCGTGGAATCCGTGTACGAACTTCCTCACTGGGTGAATATATAATCACAATTAAAATTGGACGACGGTTTATTAGTTTTTAGGTCTATAACTCCAGGAAAAAGAGATATTCAAGCCCTAATTTTTTCAGGCATGCTATTAAATGACATTTTCTTTCAGATAAGACAATAACCTCGCAACTTTTAAAATGTGGCTTGCAAATGAGGGAATGTCCCTTTTAACTAGGCCTGTACTAAGTCGGTTATTTGGAAAACCGGTTAACCGAGGGCAAAAACCGGTTAACCGAACGGGTAACCGAAAAAAGAAGAAAAAAGAAATCGATCTAATCTATTCATTAATCCTCTTACCATTTGTTTATTTGTTTTGTTTATTTGTGATACATGTAAAATACCTTTACTTTAGCAATAGATTGGCAGGGTTCAACGTAAGGCTGAGTCGGTTCGGTCGATCACACCGGTTACCGACCGTTTCAATCGGGACCCGGTTTTGTTTTTATGGAAACGGTGCCCCGAATAAAAAAAAATATATAAAAATGTTAAAAAAGAAATTAAGATTATCACTTAATGTAGCGGAATTCAAATAAAAACAGGGCAATCGATATCATTTACTTTAAAGAGTGGTTATTTTCGAGAAATTCTTGGTTCGTTACTTCGTTTGACAGTCAGAAATTGAACAGGAAGCGCAAAATTGCTAGTCATTTGAACGCTATTGCCTACGGATGTTCAGACAAAGTTAGGCCGACACTCCCGGAGAGTGTATGTATGATCAAGCTGATGAGCCAGTGCATTCAAAAAGTGGCTCCAAGTACGTATTTGGTTAATTTATACCATTTAAAAATGTTTTTATATTCTACTTACATGATTCTATGTCGTTTGAAAGCTGAACAGAACAAAAAATAAGCCCCGAAACAATGAAAAAAACTGTGCAAATTATCGGGAAATTTTGATCGCAGCGGTGCATCGCGATGCTAACTGGCCGACTGAAGTTAGCGTGCGTCCGATCCGGGAACTGAAGTTAGCTAGCATATCATATAGCATGCACTCGCGATTTTCTCTCGATATCGGGACCAGAAAACTTGCTGGTGGGCAATTCCATAAATTCAGACGTACATTTCAGACACTTCAATTAGGTACTAAAGAAGAAGTTAATTTAAATCATACAATTTTATGTGATCAATAGATTGCAAATGATGAGTAGAAAATAATCAGATTTTACCACCATAATGACCTTGTACTGATTAAAAAACACTGCATGGTCGGACGTACGCAGAGAAAATGATTTTTCTGACGAGGATTTCAACTGGAAAACTCTGTGAAGTTAATCATTTTTTGGGGCCAAATCATCTATTACCATTTTGATTAGATTGTAAATGATGGGAAATATAAACAAAAATTGTAATATTTTCCCTTCAAAGTATGGAATATTGACGCTTTATTTTTGTGTCGGACGTACAATGTCGGACGTACAAGACTGCCGTGTCGGACCAATGCAAGTCTACTTGCTGATGAAATATTTGCTGTAAATAGACACTTTAAGTCATGTTGTCTTAAATGGTAGATATAAACATTTTATCACTGTACCATTAAATTATGGCAGTATAATACAAATAAAAACACAAATAATCTTCACTAACATGAATATGCACTGATGTGACTACATGAACTAGATTTATAATGTATATTTGAAGTTTAGGGTTGATTTTTCATCACAAAATGTATGTTTGTTGTTCTTTCCTACTAAGAAAATTGTTAAATGGCCTAAGTGAGTCAAAACAAAATAATAATTATACAACGTGGTCCACCTGAAGTATGTTTTTATGATATATTTTATAATGACAGCATGATAGTGTGTAGTATTAATATGTAAATAGCCATACAAAAATGTGACTATGGAATGTCCAGCAATATGATGATTTGTTATCTAGAATTAGGGATATGAATCACTAAGTATTTAAGAGATACATTTGAATACACTCTTTAATCTAATACAGATAAGATACAGTGTGAATTTAAGTGTTTTAGACTGGCAAAACCATATTCATTTCAATGCCGTGTCGGACGTACATGGTCGGACGTATGCAAAAAGTGTACGTCCGACCACCCATTTTTTCCGTAATTAGTGATGATTGGAAAAAAAAATTTTACTCTCTGTGTTTGCATTGACATCCTGCCCTTTATTGGGTTCTTTGTCTTTTCGTGAAATTGAAAATAAGTGTTTTTCCGTGTCAGACGTACATGACAAAAATAGTCCTGATATTAATTAGCTACAAATCGTAATTAAAAGAGTATTTTTCTAATTTACGTGTGGTAATGGATTCAGAAAGTTATACTGTGTACATCTATCATGGTCAGTTAATTATTCAGTCTATTTTAATTGAAATACCTAAAAAGATCAAATGGTATGTTACAGGGCAGGTCCAAGCTATTTGACTTGTGACGTACGGGACATTCACAGCTTTTAATTGATTATTACTAAGAGGAAGAAGCTATGATTTGGAATCTTGTTGGTGCTTTGGAAAGCTACTTGCAGTCCCTTCCTAAAATGCAAAAAAAAAAATTAAAATCGCTCATTAATATTTAATTATGCCAATTAATATGCAGCGTGACTTACGGGACCAGAGAAATATTGAATTTTTTTGAAAATTAGGTATCGTGAAAATGCTCTGAATCTACAGGGCTAATACTAACTAATTTGTAATATATATGGGCAATTCCATAAATTCGGACGTACATTTCACACACTTCAATTAGGTACTAAAGGAGAAGTAAATGTAAATCATAAGATTTTATGTGATCAATAGATTGCTAATGATGAGTAGAAAATAATAATATGACTTATTCAGATTTTACCACCATAATGACCTTGTACCGATCAAAAAACACTGCATGGTCGGACGTACTCAGAGAAAATGATTTTTCTGACATGAGGATTTCAACTGGAAAACTCTGTGAAGTTGATCATTTTTTTGGGCCAAATCATCTATTACCATTTGTATAAGATTAGAAATGATGGGAAATATAAAAAAAAAATTGATATTTTCCCTTCGAAGCATGGAATATTTACGTTTTATTTTCGTGTCGGACGTACAATGTCGGACGTACAAGACTGCCGTGTCGGACGTACATGTGTTATACAAATGCAAGTCTACTTGCTGCTGAAATATTTGCTGTAAATAGACACTTTAAGTCATAATTAGTAACTAATGGTGTCTTAAATGGTAGATATAAACATGTTTTCACTGTACCATTAAATTATAGCAGTATAATACAAATAAAAACACAATTAATCTTCACTAACATGAATATGCACTGTTGGGACTACATGAACTATATGTATAATGTAAATTTGAAGTATAGGGTTGATTTTTTTATCACAAAATGTATGTTTGTTGTTCTTTCCTACTAAGAAAATTATTAAATGGCCTAAGTGAGTCATAATTAAATAATAATTATACAACATGGTCCATCTGAAGCCCTCTGAAGTATGTTTTTATGATATATTTTTTAATGACAGCATGATAGTGTGTAGTATTAGTATGTAAATACCCATACAAAAATGTGACTATGGAATGTCCAGCCATATTATGATGATTTGTTAGAATTAGGGATATGAATCACTAAGTAATTAAGAGATATTACATTTGAATACACTCTTTAATCATACAGATAGGATACAGTGTGAATTTAAGTGTTTTAGGCTGGCAAAAACCTACTCATTTCAATGCCGTGTCGGACGTGCAAGGTCGGACGTACTCAAAAAGTGTACGTCCGACCACCCATTTTTTCCTTAATTAGTGATGATTGGAATTTTTTTTTTTACTCTCTGTGTAGAGGGGTTAGAACTTGCTTTGCATTGACATCCTGCCCTTTATTGGGTTCTTTGTCTTTTCGTGAAATTGAAAATAAGTGTTTTTCCGTGTCGGACGTACATGACAAAAATAGTCCTGATATTAATTAGCTACAAATTGTAATTAAAAGAGTATTTTTCTAATTTTTGTGTGGTAATGGATTCAGAAAGTTATAATGTGTACATCTATCATGGTCAATTAATTATTCAGTCTATTTTAATTGAAATACATACAAATATAAAATGGTATGTTACAGCAAAGAAAAATCAGCAGCTTCAGAATGCCTTGATTTGGAAGGGTCTCATGACCTTGACCTTGATCAATTTTTTTTTTAATGAATGGTTTTTGACATTTCACATTATTACCTTCAAATTAATGTATCATTTGGACCAATATGATGATTTTGAAATTTTGGCCTACTGGTTGACATATTTATGGAATTGCCCCTATGCATTCAGTAAACATTCAAGTACACACTACAAAAAAATTAATTCATTCACAACTTTTTTTCCCACGATAATTAATGAAAGATATTAGGTATGCGCGTGACGTACGGGGACATGTGACGTACGGGACATGTCCTCATTAACTATGTCATTTTGATCTATTGTAATCGATTTTATTTTGGCAATATATTTGTCTCTGTTGTATAAATCTAATATTCTGATGAAATAAAATTTTAAAATACTTCTACATAAAATCACGATAAGACTTTAAAAAAATGTTAATTAATTAAGCTAATTAATTCCTAATTAATAATTAACAAAAACTATTTTATCTGGCATCAATATGTGTAGGTTACAGTCTTCTGATGTAAATTACTTTTAAATTTGCCAAAAAAGAGATAAATATGAGTAAATTAAACAGAATCATCGAAAATGGGGCAACTTACAGGAAATCCTACACATGGGACTGTTCAGAAGAATAAGTCATAATATTTTGTGCCTTTTTAGCACTTTCTTACAGTTTTTGAACCTAGGGTTAGCTGTTTGGAAGGTCTTGGTGTACTTAACCACTGTACTACTGTCTCTCCTTCATTTACATGCAATTTCCCTACTCAAATTGATTGTCTAGTATTTTAGTTAATTAATTAAAGGTAATTTTAAGATATTTCAAATTTCCCCCTCAAGACATATTTTCATGAAAATATAGCTTTATCACGAAGTACGAAATGGAAAACATGAATTCTTTTTAGAGATGGCTCCTGAAGGTAAGATCTATCTATTCTGAACTTCTGGAGACCATCTAAGCATGTATTCTTCTGAAGATCAGCGGTTAAAACACAAACAAATATTTTTTACCTGCTTTGCCATTGCATTGCTTTAACACTGAAAATGTCCCGTACGTCACACTTTTGTCCCGTACGTCACATTTGTTAATTAGCTAATAAAATCAAAACGAAAAATGTTTTTTTTCATCAAACTTGGCTAGCAGGTCAGGAGTATGATAAATTAGAACTTCACAGAATATGAAAGAAAAAAATCAACTGTTTCATACTGAAATATTTAAAAATGTGCTCATTTTTGTGACGTACGGGACATTGCATTTTGGACACGCCCTAATTAGCATAATCAATTAATTTTGAAACTTAAAAATTTGGTCAACTATTGCTAGTAATTAGTTTTACTAGTTCCCATATATGAAAGTAATGCTTCATTGATTAAATAAATATTAGAAATAAAAATGTAATGTCCCATACGTCACACTAATATTTGAAATATGCAAATAAGATGACCCCTACTCATTAAATATGCAGATTATGCAAATTTCCACACTAAAAATCTGAACTTCAGACTATTAGCTTTTAAATGATACCAAACTTGATATGCTAAAATGAAGATGAATTTTCACCATCAAGGGGGACATTAGCTTGGACCTGCCCTACAGCAAAGAAAAATCAGCAACTTCAGTATGCCTTGATTTGGAAGGGTCTCTTGACCTTGACCTTAGTCAAAAATTTGTTTAATGAATGGTTTTTGACAGTTCAAATTATTACCTTCAAATTGATGTATTATTTGGACCAATATGATGATTTTGAAATTTTGGCCTACTGGTTGACATATTTATGGAATTGCCCTGCTAACTTCAACCTTCGATTTTGGCGGCTTGTTTCAGCTTGGCGCGATGCTGAACAAACGATCGATTTCTAGGTCCAATTTACTTCGGAAAAAATACTTTTCTTGCGAAACGTTAATTCTTTATCACAACATAACCTCTGGAATATGGAGCTTGAAATCATCCTGAAACGGTACGAAAGTTTGATCCTTAAACGCGAATGCCCTGAGTAAGCAAGAGCTCAAGCCGGTCTCGATGTGCTTGAAAAAACGCAAGCAATTGCTTATCAAGACAAGTAAAAGGTTCGTTTTCTGCATACGGTTTTAAGCAATTGCTTGTTTGGTAAGCAATTGCTTACGAGCAGTAAGCAATTGCTTGTGCTTGTAAGCAAATTCTTTTGCTTGCAAGCAATTGCTTGTTTTTATGCATACGGCCCAGAGACTCTTACTGAGTCCTTAGTGCGCTTTACAACAAAGGAAAAGGATGAGGAAATGAAACATTGTGCAAAATTATCTTTTTTAATGAGCTTAATCAGCAGATAAACACAAGCAGCCATAGCAATGCCAGCCTACACGGGAACTACTTGGCCCGGTACAAAAAAAGTTTGTCAAATTTCATGCAAAATTCAGAACTTAAATTTAGCAAAATCAATCATAACTGCCCCTAAAAATGATACAAACTATTTGAACTTACCAAAATGGTCCACAGTTATTATCAGAAATATTGAGAAATCTGCCTTTTTGGGCAATAAAAAAACTGAAGATTAGAACCTGTAGTTCCATTATTCTATCCAAATTAAATCAACCCAGGATTATGAAGATAATGAACTAATTTTTCCAAGTGTTCATTATTCCTGTCTGTGTGCATTACGACCCTTTCACTGTTGATGGAGTATTAAATAGTTCATTTTTCTTGTAAATTTATGAGACTACTTTAAATCTTTTAAATTTCTTGTAGTAATTTGGGGTGACGTTAACCTATCCAGGCGCCGTGCGAAGCATGGCGCCTGGCATACTTCAGTGTGTTTACCGTGAGTATAACGCTAAAAACACTACTAAAAACGTAAATTTTACTACTTTCTAATTCTATATAGGTTCATACTTACGAAATATGAAATGCATGGGCTTCAATATTCCAAATGGTGAAATGACTGAGGCTAAAAAGAAGGATAACTTACCTCAAATTGATAATTTTTTACGGTAGTCCGTCAAATCACATGCCATAGTCCATTTGATCGCTGCAATGATGACCCCAGAAGCTAGTCGGCGATTAGCTGAAAAGGTCACTCAATTCCGCGCGTAAGTGGTCGGTCGACTAATACAATACATAGCCAGACTGTACTCACTGTACAGGGGTGTATCGCGCACAGTCCCTTGTACAGTATTGTATTATTCGACCGACCACTTACGCGCGGAATTGAGTGACCTTCCCAGCATGCATGCGCTAATTGCTGATTAGCTTCCGGGGTCATCATTGCAGCGATCAAATGGAATATGACACGGACTACGGTAAAAAATCATCAATTTGAGGTAAGTTTAAATCTTCTTTTTAGCAAATTATATTTCACATGCCTAAAGTTTAGTCTTTAGATATCAACAAATGTTTAAAAAGGTGAACTTTAAAGGTTAGCTGACAAGAAAACTACCTAAAAATTGTGTTTTACTGTAACTAAGGTAGATTGTCATGAAGATTACTAATAAAAACAAATTTTCCGCGTCGGGTTAGGGTTAGGGTTAGAGTAAAATTTAAAAAAAATCAACTTTTAAATTCACTTTAGTAATCCCCGTAAAAAAATTGAGTCCGTGCGAAGAAAAATGACGTAATCTTTGTGACGTCACATGCAGGCAATTGCAGTATAGCTCGGTCATAGACGTACTCGCTGAGTGCAATACTCACGTTGACAGATATTATTTCGATTTTTTTTTCAATATATTTGCAAACATTTGTTAAAGTTTATATCATGGACGATCTACACTCGATGTGTTGCTGCAAGCTGCTATAATTCATTTCTTAAGAATTTTCAGTTAAGCCTCAATTTACAAGCAAAAACAAGTTTTTTTTAGCAAATCATAGGCTCTGCATGTAAATCTGCATGTAAACTATGCACATTCCTCCGTGTTGCGGTCTGCTTGTGATGTCATGATCCGGGTTGCACGTGCGCACATTCCCGCTCCGCTATGAATTACTTTTGTAGCAGTATGGAACGCCGATGCGAAAACAAGCAAAAAAGTTGCATGAAATTTACCTTTCTTGCCCAACTTAAGGATTTCTTTGAAAAAAAGTGTGTGGTATACTTATCAATATCATAGGCACATATTTAAAGCTATAAACCTGAATCAAAGCCGGGATTTCATCATACCTTTAAGGATGTTTTTCACCTCGTCGCAAATCCACGGAAACATTTCGAGCGACGTATCGTTACAGCGCTGTGCTAACACATGGCGCTGATTACAGTTAGGGTGACGTGTGCCTTTCTCTTAAAGGCTACCACCACCCACATCTAATTGTAAATGGTCCTAATAGGACCACCACCACCACCACCACCACCACCCACACATCAATAGCGTTGTGCAGAGATCAACCTCTTCCGCCTGCTGCACTATCAATTTTTTGTGGGCCAATTTCTCCCTCCATTTACCAGCAAGTGCCAAAAAACTTTTGTTAAATGTGATCCACAATTCATATACTTTGATAATAATTACTGATTCTGTTGTTTTGAAGACTGCAAAATGTAGAAAAAAAAGATTATTTACCGTCCGTTTTCATTACCGATGCGTCCTAAAACATAACGTTCAACTGTTGAACGGTACAGTGTACGAATGGGCGGTATGCTCATCTCCAGCGTATTAGCGTACATGTATATTGCGTGTAAATGGTCCAACTGATTGGACCATTTACTTTAGTAGATGTGCCACCACCCACACATAGGTACATTACAATAGAGTTGTGCGGAGATCAACCTCTTCCGCCTGCTGCACTAACTAACACAAACAAATTTTGTTTGTCGGCTGATTTCTCTCTGCATAATTTACCAGCAAATGCTAAAAAAACTTTGTTTATGTGATCCACAATTCTCTTTTATAATAATTACCGACTCTGTTGTTTTGAAGACTGCAAAATGTAGAGAAACAATGATTATTTCCCGTCTATTTTTCTTACTGATGCGTCATAAAACATAGCGTTCAACTCTTGAATAACTCGTGAATAGCATTGGCGCACTCGCAAATGTTTGGCGCGTACGGAACCATGAAATAATAATGGCTCCGTAAGTGGTGGTATTATTTACCATTGTTTATGAATTATACAACCCTTTGCAAAATGTTGGGTTTCCATTTGATATCACAAAGGGGTATCAAAACTTATAATTGGTGTTGTGCTTTGCCTGGGGGTCCCCCTTAACATTGAAATTGAATTTCTGTGTTTTTTGTTTGGAACCCTTCCTTTGTTCAGTGAGGTGGATGGTTATGGCTTCAAGCGAGCAGATGACTTTGACTATGAGAGTTACGAGGAGTTCATGAGCCACTACCTGTCCGTGCTGGCAAGGAGAGCCAGGAAGTGGGAACCCATGCTCAAGAACAGCAACAAGGTCAAGAAATCAAGAAAAGGTATCACACACCACACAGATCAGTGATCAATGTATCACACACCATTACAGATTGGTCATCAATTATTGATATGAATTGACGTGTGAAATATGCCTGTACCCATTTAGGACAGGGAGTGTATTCTGAAAACGATTTATAATAAAAAACTAAGATTCATTCTAGAAATATCTAAGTGTTTTTGGATAGCTCATGCATAGGACAATTGTACCACACACATTTTGTATAATACCGCCCTCTTTAGTTGGGCAAAAAATTGCCTTATTCTGACATTTTTCCGTCCCGTCGCGTTTTGACATCCATTTTTTAGCATCAATATTAGAGCAGTTATTTATTGCCATCTTCTCTGAAGTATCAATGGATTCATGCCCGAACACTTTTATGATATTAGAATTTCATTTCCTCTTTTCAGAAAAATTCTGCGAGGCTTTGACATTTTCGCGATGGGACGGAAATTGCACGACGGGACGGAATTTAATCCCATTTTCATTGCAATTTCATCACAAATTTTCTTTCTTTTGTATACAGTTAGGGTGTAGTTAAAAGAGAATAAAATACAGTTTCATGTATTTTTGCGTTAAAATGAACTAATTTGCTAATTAACTAAAGTTTATTTTGAGGGGAAAATATTCACATTATTTTGGTGGGAACACAACTAAAAAACAAGGAAATAAATGTTGAGACAAAAAAATGCCTATGTTTGTTTTGTACATGGTCCAATGGGGAAAATTTGTAATTTTCTTTTTTTACGTGATATCAATACTGATTATGCTTAAAACTATTTGTTATTGGCCATTAGGTGAAATAAATGTTTAAAATGGCAAAACAATTCATGAGGGATTGAAAATGATTGCAATTGAAAATTTTGCCATTTGTTTTGTACATTACCAAATTTTCCGTCCGTTGCGTTTCCATCCCGTCGCGCAACACCACATTACAAAAATAAAATTAAAAATAAAAATTGATGTGGAAGCTTAGCTTTTTCTTGTGTTGAGACTGAACATTCATACCTTTCTTATGATACATGACAGGATTTAACTAGGATTTTACTTTTGATAGAAAACAAAATTGTTTGCAAAACAAAAAATTGTGTCATTCTATCGTTCCGTCCCGTTGCGCTTCAAAAACATGTAGTTACCATGGCAACAGACTCGTACATTTTTCAATTTTTCTGTTTGATAATATTCATCACTTTACCCTGTCCATGTAACAACAAAATTTTATCCAGTCACATCTTTATCTTTTTTTTGTATGATCAAAATAGCTATCAAATTCCGTCCCGTCGCATTTGCCCATACTTTTGGCTTTGGCCCAAATATGTAATTGAAATTGCTAAACAGCCCGCGGGGAGGGGTACTCAGATCTGGTTTCAACCGGGCGCCAAACCCGTACCCATTTTAATGGGTCATTTTGGCGGAAAAGGGTACCAATTATTAGGGTATTAAATTTAAGAAAATGACCTTTTTGTGTAATTTGCATTCCTGTCGGGCCGGATCGAATGCCTTGCTCAATCAAATGAAGTAATGAATGATCGTAAATAAAGATTATTACGATGTTTGGCAAAACTGCGCTTTAGGTGGATAAATTATTTAATGTGTACTAGCTATCTTGAGACGAGGCTAAAACGCCTAAAAGTCATGTGTACAATGATGTGTACATCAAAGACGCGTCCGTAACTTGTGCTATTTCGATCTCTGAGTTCTCGTTTCGCCACCGCGACAAAACGTGTTATTCTACGAGAGACCGACTTTCCACCAGATTTCATTGCGCATGGTTAATTTATTCAACCGATGCGTAAGGCGTGCACGCTTCGGATGTCATTTATCATGAAGCCTGGCCTATTTGCTCAAAATACTGATTTACTACAGAGTCTCCATCTAAGACTTGGAATAGTTTACCTTCGGATTTAATTAATTTCAGTGTGATCGAAACTTGAAATGACACTAACCTGAATGATGATGATCAGATTCAAATTAATTAAATCCGAAGGTAAACTATTTCAAGTCTAAGATGGTGTCTCTTTAGTAAATGAGTATTTTGAGCACACAGGACCTTCATAAAGCTTCATATCGACTACAGTCTGTAAAACATCCGATGCGCGCATGCCTCACGCATCGGTTGAATGAATCAACCATGCGCTATAAAATCCCATCTTGTGGAAAAGTCGGTCTCTCATAGGATAACACATGATTCATCGCGGTGGCGAAACGAAAACTCAGAGATCGAAATAGCGCAAGTTACGGACGCGTCTTTGATGTATTCATCATTGTACACATATGTATGCAATATCAGGCAACACTAGTACCGTAGTTGGCCCTTGCGCATACATGTAACAGGCCAAAACTACAAAGAAAAACAAATACGCGAACAGACGAACACACAAGACCGAAAACATAACCTCCTTGGCGGCGGAGGTAAAAATATTCAGGTGCTCGGGTTAATGGCGCAATTTTGAAAAATACCCAATTCGAGAACACTCTAAGGACATTCGAGAACACTCTAAGGACATTGGAGAACACTCTAAGGACATTGGAGAACACTCTAAGGACATTGGAGAACACTCTAAGGACATTCGAGAACACTCTAAGGACATTGGAGAACACTCTAAGGACATTGGAGAACACTCTAAGGACATTCGAGAACACTCTAAGGACATTGGAGAACACTCTAAGGACATTGGAGAACACTCTAAGGACATTCGAGAACACTCTAAGGACATTGGAGAACACTCTAAGGACATTGGAGAACACTCTAAGGACATTCGAGGACACTCTAAGGACATTCGAGAACACTCTAAGGACATTCGAGAACACTCTAAGGACATTCGAGGACACTCTAAGGACATTCGAGGACACTCTAAGGACATTCGAGAACACTCTAAGGACATTGGAGAACACTCTAAGGACATTCGAGAACACTCTAAGGACATTGGAGAACACTCTAAGGACATTCGAGAACACTCTAAGGACATTCAAAATACTTGGACAATCAGGCCAATATTTGTAGAGCTGTTGAGGAAATCTTTACAAAGCCCTACAAAATATTAGAGCCTAATGTAATTTCATTTTCTATATAACTGTTACAGTGTAAGCACAGCTGAACTGTAGGAGCAGACATGTTATTCTAAGTGAGCGTTCTTAAAGGGCAATGAAACCCAAGCAAAATGTTGCTTTCATAGTCTCGAAGAGATTAAGAAGAATAATCTCTGAAAGTTAGAGCATAATCGGGTAAGAAACAAGAAAACTATGGCTCTTTGAAGATGTCCATTTATTCCTATGGGGAACTCAAATTGGCAACGCACTCTGATAAGTGTGTGGACAACTTCCCATATATGTTTTGTACACAAATGTTCCCATTTTTACAGTTTTCTTCATAGTCATATTTTTCCATTCCCCCAACTCATGATATGTTATGTATAAAATCATTCTACAACACATTATGTTGAGCTCGAACGAAGGGTAAACATAAATTTTGAGACAATTGAACAAAACTGAAATTTTGTGTACAAAATGTATGGGGAGTTGTCCACAACTTTGCCAGAGTGCGTTGCCAATTAGAGTCACTCAAAGAAATACATGGCTCTTTTCAAAGAGCCATAGTTTTCTTATTTCTTGATCGATTGTGCTCAAATTTTCAGAGACTATTCATTATAGTTAGTGTCTTATAGTGCATACAACAATTTGTCTGGATTTCATTGTCCTTTAAAGGCCAATGCAACTCTAGAATAGAGTTTATCCTACTTTATACATCATAATATGCTTGTTTATTTTGCATTTAACATTACCCCAACTCAGATTCAGTAGGCCAAAATTGCCAAGTCATGTATCAAATTAAATGTCTGCTCACCCTCTAAATGATAATAGTAGCCCAAAACCGTTTCATTGTCCTTTAATAAGACATTGTATGTTTTGTTACCAGTGAAAAGATACATCAGGAAAGGCGTCCCAACTGAACACAGAGCCACCGTGTGGATGACAGTGAGTGGAGCTCTGAAACTCAAGAACATCAATCCAGGTCTCTACCAACACCTACTAGGTCTGCCCAGCAACACAGAGGTAGAGGAACATATCAAGATAGGTGAGATACATTGTACATGTAGTGTAATAGGTGAGGATCGAGAGATACATGTAGTGTAATAGGAGAGATACATGTTGTGTTATAGGAGATACATGTAGTGTAATAGGTGAGATACATGTAGTGTAATAGGTGAGATACGTGTAGTGTAATAGATTGTATCAGACAACCCAGGTCCCTACCAACACCTGCTCGTCAGTGATGCTGTATATCGATCGTAACAACATTGTGAGTCAACAAAATTATTAATACTCAATTTGTTGTTGTTGTTTTTTACAAATTTTCAGATCTTCACAGAACATTTCCAGATAACATCCATTTCAGCAATGATGCTACAAGCAGTAAGCGAGCGTCACTGTGCAATGTGCTGACAGCGTTTGCTCACCACAGACCTGAGGTGGGGTATTGCCAGGGACTCAACTTCATTGTGGCTCTCATGCTCCTGGTTCTACAGAACGAGGAGAACTGCTTCTTCCTCCTCCTCGTCTTGACAGCAAACATCCTGCCGGGTAAGTCCATGTTTAGTACAGCTATAAGTGCATTTCTTGATAAATTTTGTTAACAAACAAACAAATATACAAAATATCTATCGCTCTCATGCTCTCATGTAGTCCTACTCTCATGCCAGATTTTCACTTTGCTGGGCTTCTATTTTGTGTGCTACATGACCAGCTTACTTGTGCTTTATAGCAGCCGGGTTGAATAGTAAGCAAATAATTACCGTTGGTGAAGGCGATGGGACAATCTATCACTTCCGAGGCGAGCTGGATGTAGCTATCTTTCCGAAGCGAAGCTGAGGAAAGATAGCGTATACATTCAGATCGCCGAGGAAGTGATAGTTTGCCATCGCCTGAAACCAAAAGGTGATTATTTGCTTTATATTCCACATCGAACTTAGATCTAGTCTAGTACACTAATACTGTACTACTACTACTACTAGTACTAGTAGTAGTAGTGTAAGCAGGCCTACCCCTAGTCTACTCTAAGTACTCTAATGCCCGGCGCAGACAGAGCCGACTCGACTGGTTCACATCGAACTTAGATCTAGTCTAGTAGTACTACTACTGTACTAGTACTGTAGTCTAAGCAGGCCTACCCCTAGACTAGTCTACTCTAAGTACTCAGAATGCCCGGCGCAGACAGAGCCGACTCGACTGGTTGTCATTCCGATCGGCTCAGTTTTCAGTGCCTCGCAACACACATTTTGCCAGTCGAGAGACAGTCGGATGCCAGTTGGGGCCGATTCAACACGATAAATCTGCTCCGACCGACCAGGCCCAACTCTAGCCTGATTAAAGCCAGTCGGATCTGGTCGAGTCGGCTCTGTCTGCGCCGGGCTTAAGTCTAACTTCTAAGTCTAAGTACTGTTACTACTACGTTTGATCTACTTACCAACAATGACTTGTTATTCTAATTTCGGTAACAGGGTAATTCCAAAAGCTAAAACGCGAAATGTAAACTCCAAAAAAACAGTTCAAAAGTCAACAAACGCGAAAATAGAGTCTCCCCAACACTTGGTCTAGCGCTTTCAAGTCCACGTCAGACAATTCGTTAAGAAGTATGCTTCCAGCATCGCAATAATCTTGGAACACTTTCAGGCTGAACTTAAGTTGTCGCTTTGTATTTTTACTTTCACTCTCCAGTAAAAACGTGTCCAATTCATCCTCATCCAAAAGCTCAAACCTTATGTTTGTGGCCGCCTTTTTAGTAGAGTACACAGAACGAGCATGCAAACAGTGTATGTACCGATACTACAACAGGGGCGTCGATCTGTTCGGAAAACACAATGCAATTGTTCACAAACAATGCTCGCCCCGGCCAATGCATTGTGTTTTCGAACAGCTGATCGACGCCTCTGATGTACAGTGCATAGCGTATGCAGTGTACTACGTATACCGTATGCACAACGAATACAATTAAATTTGTAATTCGCGCGCATAGAGTTATCGCGCCACTTATTGGTATTCAATTCAATGCAACCGCGGAGTGTAGATAGTACTTTTTATCTAGTGAGTGCAACGCACTTTCACCCAAGATATCTACAGAGTGTAACGATGGGCGAAACTATATTTAATCACGTGATTAACTTTTGACCAATCGTAGAGCAAGATTCTTAGTATGTGGAATATAAAAGCAAATACAATGCCATGATCAGGCAGATATGGATTGATTGGTTTGTGTGCCCACAATATGGTATCTTGCCTGGTCCTTATTTAAGGTATTGTATTAAAGCATGCTATTCAATTGCAAAGTAAATGGGTTAACATTCTCGGGTGAGTTGATGAAGATTCTCATTCTCTTTGTTGATTCCAACATACTTATTACCACACTTGGTACATTCATGCATCTTAATACGAGAGTAATAATAATAATAATAATAATAATATAGTTTCTTATATAGCGCTAAATACATAAATGTTTCATAGCGCTTTACACTATTTTTACACGGTCATAGGATACAATGCAAACCAGCACACATTGTGTGCACCATCTCTACTCCCTGGGGAGCATTCCTTTCAAGCGCTCATGGGCTCAAGAAGATCGTTCACATAAAGGCTCTCACCTCCTACCAGTCCCCATTCATACACCTGGGTAGAGAGCAGCAGTAGTGGATAAATTGTCTTGCTGAAGTACAAACGCGGTGGGCAGGGTTCGAACCCGGGATCTCACGATTGGAAAGCACGCGCTCTACCAATGTTGCCACACCACATCCACATATAAACTGATTAGATTTCACATGATGTGAATGATTTTGATGTTTCAGATTACTGCGTCCCTGACATGTGAATGGTTTTGATGTTTAAGATTACTACGTCCCTGACATGTGAATGTTTTGATGTTTCAGATTACTACGTCCCTGAAATGTGAATGGTTTTGATCTTTTAGACTACTACGTACGTCCCTGGCATGTGAATGGTTTTGATCTTTTAGACTACTACGTCCCTGACATGTGAATGTTTTGATGTTTCAGATTTCTACGTCCCTGACATGTGAATGGTTTTAATCTTTTAGACTACTACGTCCCTGGCATGTGAATGGTTTTAATCTTTTAGACTACTACGTCCTTGACATGTAAATGGTTTTGATCTTTCAGACTACTACGTCCCTGACATGTGAATGGTGTTGATGTTTCAATTTTGATCTTTCAGATTACTACGCCCCTGACATGTGAATGGTTTTGATCTTTCAGACTACTACGTCCCTGACATGTGAATGGTGTTGATGTTTCAATTTTGATCTTTCAGATTACTACGCCCCTGACATGTGAATGGTTTTGATCTTTCAGACTACTACATCCCTGACATGTGAATGGTTTTGATGTTTCCGATTACTACGTCCCTGACATGTGAATGGTTTTGATCTTTCAGATTACTACGTCCCTGACATGTGTGGGCTGAAGACGGACCAGGAGGTGTTGGGGGAGCTGATCAGGGAGAAATGTCCAGCAGTAGCAAGGCACATGGACAAGGAGGATGTGCCGTGGTCAATCCCAACAACCAAGTGGTTCATCTGCCTCTTCCTAGATGTGCTACCTGTAGAGGTAATGATAATAATAACAATAATAATATTCCTAACTATTATTTGAGGGGTCCACAATTGTACAAGCATTGCTTTTCAGTGATGGACCCCTCTTGTTTCGAATATGTATATTTTGTGTAAATTGTTATAATTAATTTGTAATGTTTTGTTAGAAGCAAGAATAAAATTGCAATTGAGGTAACTAGTCAACTTCAGTAATGCACCTCCAGTTTCAAACTTAATAGCAGATGTTAAACAGAGCATGCTATGAGAGAAGATTATGACGGCAACATTTTAATCTAACATTTGAAATGTAATACACAGATATGGTAATTTTGGCTAATATTCCTGTGCATCTTTTCACCATGCTAAGTACTGTTATACTTCTTTTCAACAGTCATCTGAACTACTGTAGCACTAGGTTGATGTGGTTAAGAGCTGAAGATGCATTTGTTCTCATGACTCCTACTTGTTTGTTTTGTTGTTGCCAATTTGCAGACAACACTAAGGATCTGGGACTGTTTATTCTACGAGGGATCAAAGATTCTCTTCAGAGTGTGTATTTCCCTGATCAAAAGGAACGAGGAGCGGATATGTGCTGCAAGAAACATCTCGGCTCTGGTCGACATCTTCAAGAAAGTTACCGCACAATCATCAAACATTGACTGCCATACATTCCTAGAAGTAAGTAGAAAGTTATCACACAATCATAAAACATTGACTGCCTAGAATTAAGTAGAAAGTTACCACACAATCATCAAACATTAACTGCCATACATTCCTACAAGTAAGTAGAAAGTTACCACACAATCATCAAACATTGACTGCCTTACATTCCTACAAGTAAGTAGCAAATGTGACCTTACACCTCAAAACGACCGCTAAGTCGTGGTAATAGTTTCTCTGATTATTAGCTGAAATAGTCAAATTTTGTTTAAAATATGAGATTCACAATTTTGATATTTCCTGAATGAGGGTATCAAATGTACCTTCTGTGAAAATTTTAGCCTCATAAATAATTGTTCAAATATGATTTTTCATCAAATAAAAATTAATAGATTACAGCTCTTGAATGGACGCTGATTTGAAGAGATCCGACATACAAAGTTAATGGCTTGGTACGAACAGTCACATTCACGTCACGTTCACGTCACGTTCGGGTTCTATACCTTTTGTGAAACAGGTCACCCAAATCTACGAACAGTCACGTTCACGTCACGTTCAGGTTCTGTACCTTTTGTGAAACAGGTCACCCAAATCTACGAAGTGTAGGGTAACGTGACCCAACAATTTGTTGACCTGCTATATGCAATCTACGACAGCTCACGTAAATTGCCGCTGGCGTTTTAAAAAATAACGTAAATTGTCATTGAGAAGAGACTAATGGCAAAATAGCTGGTTTAGGCCGAAGATGTCGTATAGATTATATGAAATGAATGAAACAAAATGTACCATTCATAGGCGTACCCATGGGGGCGGGTAGGGGGGGGGGGGTGTACCCCAAAAATACTGTTTTGGCTGTTTTTAATTCACTCCAAATATCTTCAGCTAACCCCCCCCCCCCCCGCTCAAAGAAATTTGGCTGACGAAATAACCCCCTCTCCTTTCCCTTTGAAAAAAAAAACATGTGTGCGGCCACTGCTACCATTACTCAGTGTACTAATGGTGCAGCTAATGCTAGTGAAACTAATACAATGAAATGTACAAATATATAATGTACAATAAAATTATATAATAAAGTATCGTGTATGGTGTAAGGAAAAGCGCATCAAAGGATGATAATGACACAGCTAGACAAATGCATGCAGACCCAGACACAATGGTAGCTAGTTATACCCTCCCATACACGCAAATTATACGAACACAAAAAACAAACATGTAATAAAAACAACAACAAATGAAAGTCCCCCTTTATAAAAATAGCGAAATAATTGTAACGAATAGGTTTGAGCAAAATAACTTTCTACACGTAGCCTATTGATTACTTGTGTGTGATAATAAAACTCAGTGGTGTAGCGTGGTCGGACTGATTGGGGGGTAACAAAATCACTAGCGAACCCACGATTTTTTCAAGGGGGTTTTTGTCAAAAAATGTGATGTTGGTCCAGGACCATTCCCAAAATGTTGAACCTAGACCAGGACCAAGTAGTTGACAAAATCCTGTCAGCGGCGGGGGGGGGGGTAGGTCGTAATATTTTTTCGAAGCCTAGACCAGGACCGGTTCCAACAGGACCAGGACCTAGCGGTTCATAAAATCCTGTCAGCGGAGGAGGGGGGGGGGGGGGGGGTAGCCAGGACTAGGACCGTGGAAGATATCTATTCCAGGACCAAGCAAAAAGTCTAGACCAGGTCCAGTCGCCCAAAATTATTGGGGGGCACACCTAAATGAGCCCTTATGTTTTCTATTGTTTTTTTTCAGAATTATTGGGGGGCACGTGCCCCCCGTGCCCCCCCCGTAGCTACGCCACTGATAAAATTGATTTGTCAAGTCATGCATGAGAGTGAAAAGGCAAAGTTCTCACTTTTCACAACTCACAAGAGTCAAAATGTGGCAATTTAAGTACACATATTGTTGGAAATGAAAAACATATAATTGTTACAAGGATTGTGGTTAGTTTCTGAGTTTTGTCTCGTTGTATGTTGTTTTGATCCGGCGCCTAGCCTGCAATTTACTCGATCGCCGCGTTGTCAAACTGTGCCTCGGCCCCGCCTCGGCCTCGCTCTCGAATCTCGTCGATATCGTCGCGACGCATCAGGGCCTGTATTCCATAAACACATATAAGCAAGAAATCTTAGAATTTTTGCTTATTATAAGCAAAAATGCTTAGATCTAAGCATTTTTGCTTAAATTCCCTCGTAAGCAAATTTGCTTACATTTTAGACGCACTTTCGGTAAGCAAATTTGCTAACCCTGGCGGTCGGGGTGGCTAGCTAGGCCTAAGCGGACACAGTCCGTAGTTGGCTGTAGCGAGTAACCAGTTTCCGATCCCCGTTTGGACCACGAATGTTTAGACAAACATAATATAAGCACAGTTTCTAATTTGATTATCCATTTCTATTTAACGTTATCTGTTAGAAAGATTTATTTTCTCCCTCTAACAACTGTCTGATACTTTGTCCGCGGTCCCCATTCACTTACATACAATTTTGTGTGCGCTGCGACAAATCCTTAAACACGCAATCCCCATAGGAATTCCATCGCACAAAAAGAAAAAATGCATGTGTCGTCGAGAATATTCTGGATGACGTCATTACTAGTCTTAGTAACAAGCGCTATCACTTTTACAAATAATGATTAAACACTCACGTCACGTTTTGGTAGACGTGACGATTCGAATTTTACCGGCATGGAAAACGACAAATTGTTGGGTCACTTTACCGTGACTGTTCGTAGATTTGGGTGACCTGTTTCACAAAAGGTACAGAACCGTGAACGTGACGTGAACGTGACGTGAACGTGACTGTTCGTACCAAGCCAAAGTTAATGGATCAATTCATTATCATCACCAGTATACTTAATATGTGCAATATAAAACAATTTTGTGTAATTTGGTCAAATCTATTGACTCTGAATGTATTGAGTGCATGTTTCTTTTCTTCTGTTTCAGCATGTGTTTGAGGATTCACAGCCGCTGAAGCGAAGTGCTATTGACAAGCTGCGAGCAATGTGTAGACAGAGGGTGCAGCAAGGATTCTAGCAATGGCTTCACCATGGCAACTGTTGTTATCTAGCGAGTTGGAGGAGTTCATAGTACCAGGAGAAAGGAGGTGCTACTAATGAATTGCAATGTATGCATGGCCACCAGATAGCATGCATCAGAGTAATTCAATGCATTACAATGCAATGTATGCATGGCCACCAGATAGCATGCATCAGAGTCATTCAATGCATTACAATGCAATGTATGCATGGCCACCAGATAGCATGCATCAGAGTCATTCAATGCATTACAATGCAATGTATGCATGGCCACCAGATAGCATGCATCACAGAGTCATTCAATGCATTACAATGCAATGTATGCATGGCCACCAGATAGCATGCATCAGATTCATTCAATGGATTACAATGCAATGTATGCATGGCCACCAGATAGCATGCATCAGAGTCATTCAATGCATTACAATGCAATGTATGCATGGCCACCAGATAGCATGCATCAGAGTCATTCAATGCATTACAATGCAATGTATGCATGGCCACCAGATAGCATGCATCAGAGTCATTCAATAAGATACCAACCAGTAAAGATTGCTACAGATACTCCCTATTTCCAAGGAACATTTTTATAATGAAACTGTTGATCACACGAGGCTAGAAATGTTCCCACACCAGCTACAGTTAAATCCCAGGCTATACTGTATTAAGGCAGGATGACACCATAGATAGTTGTGTGCATAGCTCTTTTCATATGAACGAAGCATTTACAATCATCAGAGATAGCCATGAACTGAATTGTTACTGTTTACAGTGATACTATCAACGGCTGTGGATGTATCACGAGCAGTTATCTGTATCATTACTGTATAAGGTGGAGGTGTTGTGGCACGATTGGATAAGCGCTTGACTTCCGATATTGTGACCCGAGTTCGAACCCAATTGATGCCCTGGCATTTTATATCCTTTAGCAAGGCATTCAATCCACATTGCTGTTCTCTATACCCATGAGTATAAATGGGTACTTGGTCAGGTCTTAAATTAGCCTGTAGCGCCCTATATAGTAGGCTTCCCCTGGGAGTTGAGATGATGCGTAAGATAATTGTGCGGGTTTGAAGTGTACCTGATGACTAAGGGTAATAATGCGCCTCTGAATAGGGCACCTAGATACATGGCGCTCTATATAGGGCACCTAGATACATGGCACTCTATATAGGGCACCTAGATACATGGCACTCTATATAGGGCACCTAGATACATGGCACTCTATATAGGGCACCTAGATACATGGCACTCTATATAGGGCACCTAGATACATGGCACTCTATATAGGGCACCTAGATACATGGCGCTCTATAATTGCTATGTATTATTACTATTACTATTACTATTATTATTATTATTATGTGGAGTTGTCATGACCAATGATCTTTGCCATCCAACACTGAAGTATTTACAAAGGTTAACAAACCACACAGGTATACTCAAGGTCTACAAACTCTACAACCTGTCAGGAAAGTTTATCAGCATTACTCAGTCTTCATTCTTCATTCATTGTATTAGAATGTATCACTTGCAAGCAGAAAGTGTAATAATCTGTTGATAGTGCTCTAACAATCCAGATGTCGGGTTTGATTCCAGTTGAACCTCATTTTCTTTGCTGGTTGTCCAATGTAACACGGCAAACGTACTGTGTATGTGATTTATATGCAGTATGTTGCGACACAGTGGATTCCTTCAAGATTTTATTAAGAATCATGCTACTTATGTTGAATATAAAAGCAACTTTATGACCTCAGCTGTCATCCAATATCACCTTATGATGTGAGATCAAGATCAGTTTGAGCAAAGGAGGGATAGTGCGCTCTCACATTTACATTAATCCTGCTCAATTTCAAACAAGAAAAAAAAAGAGTCTTTAAATGAGTCACTTAATAATGGGCTATGGCATGCAAATGACTATCTAATACCTTGAATTTGTTTTGTTTTCATGTATCGTAATTATTTATGATCTTTTATTGATATTACATGTAGTATGATCATTGATGTGCTTGCAATTGTCCCCAGTCAAGTACATGTAGTATTGATCTCCATGCTGGGCGTTCAGTACTCTGTTGGTTTACTGTGTTCACGTATCAGATATTGTAGAGCTGATCTTCTACACATATTTACAGTGTGTTCACGTATCATATTGATATTTTCTTTAGTCAAGGAGATTTCATGTTCTTGATGTAAAAGTTATGAAAAGTCTAAAATACTTGCATGTTTGTTTTGTAATATATTTTATTCCAAGGCTACAAATGGCTTTCCATAACTGTTAAGTCCAACTTAGAGTTAAGTTCCACTTATAATGATCTTTGTGAAACACCCCCAGGTCTTCTTCACACATTTACACTGTGTTCATGTATCGGATATTCTTATTCTTATTTGTTTGTATGTTTTGGTTGGTTTTGAATCCATGTGTAAGCACATGTTGTAAACTTATGATTTAAATTTTAAAGAATTGTTCCTGTCTACTTGCTTGCATACAGTGCTTCCCAAGAGGTAGACTCAACAAGGTAGTGGATTGGGTGATCGGGAATCAGAGGTAGATTCAATAAGGTTCAGTGGATTGGGTGATCGGGATTCATTTTGGGTGAAGACAAATACAGTGCAACCTCATTAAAACGAGTACCTCGGGTCCAATGATTTGACCTCGTTTTCAGATATCTCATTGTATCAGGGCTTAAAAACAATGAAATACATTGAACCTGGACCTGTGAAATTACATCGTTGTATCAGGTACCTCGTTATATGATATCAGAGCTGTTTATAAAGAGGTTCCACTGTATTTAGGTTTTAATTGATATTGAAATATAATTGTTGATATTTCCACAGTATTCATTTAGGCTGTACAGCATTTTGTGTAACTCTACAAAGCTTGGTCAATGTGACATGTCTCTGTGGAATGGATTTGCTATGTTCTATGTTTCATGTGTCAAATAGTCATCTTGCCATGTTTTTCTGTATTTCCTTAAGACTTTTTTTTAGTTTCCAAATTTCTCACAATATCTTCCCCAACTGCATAAACTGGAAATAGCCCGATTTTAGAACCCACTGTAAGAGATGATAAACTATACATTGTGTGCTTGTCCTTGTGCCCCGTGCAGTATTTGTGACTGGATATAGCCTAACCCTGCACTTGTCCGTAAAAAAACAAGATTTGGATTTTAAAAGCCATTAGAAAGGCCTCATTAATAGATTTAATTTGATGTCTTGATCTAAAATATTGGACAATATTTGTCAAAGATATAATTGTTTAAGTTTTACTAATATAAGTCTTTTACATGCATTATCTGAACTTATAATGCCCAATTCTTCAGAACATGAATTACCGACAAGTGCAGGGTTTTGATATATCCAGTCACATTGTATGGCTCAATAAAAGATGGATAAATCAGATCTAGATAATCTTCATTTTATAATTTGTCGTCCGAGTAATAAATGAACCAGTACTATCTATGTACATAATTATGTTGTTTTTCCTGATAATCACACCCCTTGCTAACATGTATTTCCAGAAGTGTCATGTATTTTCCTACATGAACAAATGTGACATTCATGTATACTGTCTAACTGTCTACTTAAATAGGGAGAATTAGCCTGTCTTGTAAAGTAGAGAAAATCTACACTGTATTACATTGTACCTAGGGTTAGTAGTCTAGTACTCTAGGAACACACATTGGCCCAATGGCCACAATGTGTTCTGAATAGTATTCACAAGACAACTTGATTTGCAGTGTCATTTCTGTTGAGTTGGTTTGCTCAGGTTGGTAGAGCTGGTTAGCTCGGGTTGGTAGAGCTGGTTAGCTCGGGTTGGTAGAGCTGGTTAGCTTTAGTAGAGCTGGTTAGCTCGGGTTGGTAGAGCTGGTTAGCTCGGATTGGTAGAGCTGGTTAGCTTTGGTAGAGCTGGTTAGCTCGGGTTGGTAGAGCTGGTTAGCTCGGGTTGGTAGAGCTGGTTAGCTCGGGTTGGTAGAGCTGGTTAGCTCGGGTTGGTAGAGCTGGTTAGCTCGGGTTGGTAGAGCTGGTTAGCTCGGGTTGGTAGAGCTGGTTAGCTCGGGTTGGTAGAGCTGGTTAGCTCGGGTTGGTAGAGCTGGTTAGCTTTGGTAGAGCTGGTTAGCTCGGGTTGGTAGAGCTGGTTAGCTCGGGTTGGTAGAGCTGGTTAGCTCGGGTTGGTAGAGCTGGTTAGCTCGGGTTGGTAGAGCTGGTTAGCTCGGGTTGGTAGAGCTGGTTAGCTCGGGTTGGTAGAGCTGGTTAGCTCGGGTTGGTAGAGCTGGTTAGCTCGGGTTGGTAGAGCTGGTTAGCTCGGGTTGGTAGAGTTGTAGGCAACAGATTGGACAATCATGACCAAAATTCCTCTTTTGTAAATATGATAATTTGTTGCTTTTCAAAATGTATAGTAAGTCTGTATAATAAGAGAATTCTATCAAGAGTGATTGTGCAAGTAAATGTTAATGAATGTCTATTGTATTTTAACACTGTACTTGGAAGTGTTCTTAATAAATGTTTTAGTACCAGCACATACTGTTTGAATATTGTCATTCAGTTATGCAGTCTACTATTTTTCATTGAAAAAGAAACTGCTTTCCTGGTTAAAAAAGCGAAAATATGCGTCAGCTTATACAACGAATTACTGTACAACGTTTATGACCGTTCATTAACGCTCTTGAGCTGAATGATAGATATCGTCATACTAAAGGTGCATTTGAAAAAAATCTAACCCTATTTTATTCTTCTCTTACCATAAGCTAAAGTGGTCACATTGGACACGACTCCCCACGACTAGACCCACGAATGCAGTACGCATTGGTACAAATCAATAGCAAGCTGTTTTTAACATTTATTCCTATTTCTTCATATCAAGAATTCAATTCTTGATATCACAAAATCGAATTCTTGATATCAAGAAATACTTTTCTGTATTGGTAATACTTGATATCAAGAAATAAACTGATATCAATAATTCAATTATTGATATCAAGAAATAGGAATAAATGTTAAAACGGCTTGCCATATATTTGTACCAATGCGTACTGCATTCGTGGGTCTAGTCGTGGGGAGTCGTGTCCAATGTGACCACTCCTTAAACAACACGGTAGAAGAGAAACAAAGAAGCTCCAAGTAATTTTTGTGGAGAACACTTTACAGGCATCCCTTTAATGTATTCTGCACTCTAGTATGTAGGCCTATGACCCTTTGAATTCAATTGGAAATCCTCCCTTCAAATTTGACCATTGCTCTGAACAAATTGTGAATAAGAGGAATACAAATTTATTATCCAAAATTTGACTAAAATGGTCGACCAATCATGAGGTCATTGTTTGTGTGTACAACAATAAAGGGATTTTAGTAACATTGTCCAAATCCTCAAAAACCAATTGGTATTCTAGCAGTTACCTCATACCTTGTTTTATTCGTAAAAAGGATGACTCAAATTAAAATTTCCCTTTCATTAAAAAGATATTTACGATTGAAGTGTTCAGATGATAAATTATCCACTGGACCGTCAAAACCGTGTACAAAGTGAGTGCAATGAGTTAGTGAATATCGGCCATATAACGTCCGGAGTACTGGTAATGCAAAAAAAAAAAAAAAAAAATTGATTTTTTTTTTTTATTTTTTTTTTTATTTATTTATTTATTATTATTATTATTTTTTTTTTTTTAGCTATACCATATCTTTATGGTCTTCTCAAGATGAATCCAGCATGAAAAGCCCTGAGAAATAACTATAAATGCATTCAAACATCATATTTGCATATCGTTAGTGTACACATGCAATGGATAATGGTTATCTTTACATGCATTTTCTGTAAAAAGTCATTTTTTCACACATTTTTCCTAAAAACTTCACTATTTATCATTCAATTGGGCTAAAAATTGGACAGGATGTTGGGTTCATACCATTGCACAATATGATGATGGCTTTTTTTGATAGCCCCATCACATTCCAAAATATTTCAAAAAATTCAAGTTTTTAAAATGAAAATCTGGTAATTTGCATAATTAATTAATTATTCAAATATTATGCATATTTTCAAAATTCCTTTCATCATATCATGGAGATATAGTTGGATAACATACCAGCCAAATTTGGCTTCAATCCAGTAATAAACATGAGATTAGATAGAGTTTGAATAATTTTCTTTGTT
Organism: Echinarachnius parma; assembly: GCA_037951105.1. NCBI lineage: Eukaryota > Metazoa > Echinodermata > Echinoidea > Clypeasteroida > Echinarachniidae > Echinarachnius > Echinarachnius parma. Next base: position 62,549 of record JBAMJV010000744.1, on the reverse strand, counting down.
TTTCTTAATTTTTTTATTGTCACTAATTTATGTAAATTTATTCAAAAATGAAAAGCGTTTGGAGGATAAAATTTGGACTAAATGAAAGTATATATATTAAAAACACAAACACAAAAAAATGGCTTCAATAGTCTTTGTACTTCCATCAGAGTCATATTTATAAAGAATGTGCTATTTTAGCACATTACCAGAGTACTCCATCCTTAACTTGAAATTTTCACACAACACCCAGTACACATATCAGTTAACAATATACATTGTACCAACCACACATCACTTTTTGCACATGTCAACAAAGTTACAAGATACGTAATCCCCTAGACCCATCAATAAATGAAAAAGAGCAAACTCATGGTGGGGTGCTCGTGGATGAAGAAAATTAAAATTGGGCAGTTTTGAAAGGATCACTTATTTCTACATGAAACCTGTACAGGCATGGTCTTATGTTACTTGTTGTGATTTTAATAAAACGTTTGTTTATGCCCATCATAATTTTTGTATTAGACAAACCATGCACTAAAATATGACCAGTCCTGTGATTCATAAAGATCCTAAGTTGAACTTAACTCTAAGTAGGACTTAAAAAGTATGGAAAGCCACTAGTTTCTTTGCAAAATTGTTGTAAAAGTCCTTTTTCAAAGGCATAACATGTTGATTCAAATCATTAATATTTTCTATTCTAAAGGAGATTTCATGGCAAAATTTATGAAAAGTCTAACATTATTGCTTTTTTACTTTTGAATATATTTTATTCCAAGGCTACAAATGGCTTACCATACTTTATAAGTCCAACTTAGAGTTAAGTTCAACTTAGGATCTTTGTGAAACACCCCCCTGGTTCTCCCCTTAGACACCCCTATTTAATAATACGCGTGTAAAAATGAACATATATACTAAACCCCTCACAAACTTTGGTTCCGCAATTCAAGTTTGAGTGTCCATATCTCTCTTGTCCCTATATTATCTTACATAAATTTGGTATCATTGAAAAGCCTGTTTATTCCTATTTACATTGATCCTCCATTTGTAATGGTTATGTAATTATGGAATGTGCATTACACCTAAATATGGGGCCAGGTCAAGATTGCAATGTTTCAAAATGCATTGTTATATTGTGTGACCATTCAAATAACACGTAAATCTCCAAACAAATGAAGAATTCACATTGACAATGTTGTATTTTGCGACATTTCGCTTTTGACAATGCTCCATATTCAGGTCTACTGCACATGCCATAATTACATAAAGTGTAGCTAGTAGTAGTGAGATGAATAGAAGTGTACATTGTAAAAGAGTGGCGAAGCAGTGAAGTCACATCTTGTTAGTAACATATCCATGGATCTATTAAACAAGCTGTCCTTTGACGAGAGCTTTTGCTAGTGAGTTGGAGCTGGGGGATTGCCTTCTTAGCAACCAACAATCACACATTTAATATCTGGCTTGCCTGACGTTGTTTAGAACGATTACCCATGGGAATGAGTAGCTGTGATGTCACACTTCTGTACTCTATTATTGGGTAAAGGGGAATACGAGTTATTCTGAAACAAATAAAATCTTCATGTAGACTGATGCATCTTCAAGATATGATCTTTAATTTAATTTTTATCCAAACATTTTGTTTGTATTTCTTGCACAAATCTTTGTTTACTTCTGAACACATATCATTGTATAGAACAATTTATAATACACAATTCTTTACAAGAGTCTCTTGTTGTGCCTCTTTTGACTTACTTTTGTAATTTAACTACACATCACAAAAAGAAATGAAATCAATATTTGCATGAAAAGTATTGAACACGCTGCTCTTGTAACTTTGAGGCCCTGTATCAAAATGCTATTATATATACATGTGATCTCAGAGCAGTAGTCTGGTCTTCAGCTAATCTGATTGGTAAATTACATACATCTTATAAAAAGTAATTAGCATGAATGCACATGTATGCTTACTATCTGTAAACCTAACCTGGTACTGCACTGTATGTTAGAAGCATAGTTAGACCACAAGCTTCACACATAAAGGCCCGGATTCACAAAGGAGGTTTGTGTAAACCATGGTTTACATCTATGGAGTGCTGCTCGTAGACAAATAAAACAATTTATAATTTCTAATGATATGACTGTTAGTGCTTGCTAACCAGCAAATTTCACCATCTGAGAAGACTATAAATTTACTTGGTGCCTTTAGAAAATATGTAACATCAACATTGTTAACGAGTAAGGAGTTTACATTCTTTCTCCATCAGTTTTCAAATGGCACTCCATAGATGTAAACCGTGGTATAAACCATAGTTTACACAAACCTCCTTTATGAATTCCAGCCAATATCTTATAGGCACTGAGAGAAACAAAACAAAAGTAATACTTTATTGTACTGATACACATCACGTTATCATCTATCCACACTTTACATCATTCGTTGTCCGTGAGGCTGCTCTATGAATACATGTATACTAGTCCATGTATAGCAGTCTATGATTCATTGCTCATTTACATAGGTAGGTTGTAATTACATCTGGACCACTCGCAAATGTTCATGTATAGATTCAGCAAACACTATTGAACAAACATCTTGTCTATGATTCATTGCTCATTCACATTGGTAGGTTGTAGTTACATCTGGACCACTCGCAAATGTTAACTTATAGATTCAGCAAACACTATTGAACATATACCTTGTCTATGATGCATTGCTCATTCACATTGGTAGGCTGTAGTCATAGCTGGACATATATTCAGCAATGCTACTAAACAAATAGTCCAATAATCAGTTGGGAACAGCTTGTGCATACAAGCCTACCAGTTTGGCACAGACTGTCTCAGTACAGCTTTATCTTGGTGGAACCAACAGTCACATGTAACTGTAAATCAACTGGTTTGCTGCTAAACTTGCAATAACTGGGACTTACGGCTTAAATGTGTGATCACAATCCATCATTTCATCAACACAAACATTATTGAACCTGTTCTGTGCACTCACAAAAATTGTCTTGTTTACATAAAATATACATCCGGTTTAAGTTCAGTGAACAAATAAATTACAAATCAATTTGTACGACACATGTGCTTATGTCTGTCATCACAATATTGTGTAGATAGCAAAGTTGCAAGCAAGAAACTACACTTGAATAACAAATACATACATTTGCTCTGTGATTGAAGCAATAATACATCCAAGACTGGGTACATGCAATGGAAGCCCTGTTGTGTTCAGTATAATCAGGAGTATATGCAGGGCTCGACACTCGCACTGGCCCGCTGGCCCGGGGCCAGTGAAATTGCACTTGGGGCCAGCAAAATGTATAAAAGACATATTTTGGTGGCCCAATCGTGCAAGCAGATTTTCAACCCGACATTGACAAAATGAAAAAAACCTTGTTTTCTTTTATGCCATGCTTCATCTGTTTTCAAAGGTTTGATTAGGAAAGAGTGATATTTTGAATAGTAAAAAGCTTACTCATGAAATACAATTTTGGGGCCAGTAAATTTTCTTTCGGGCCACCAGAATAGGGGAAGAAACTATTTCACTGGCCCGACCGGGCCACTGACTAAAAAGGTGAGTGTGGAGCCCTGGTATATGTGATCTCAGTAGCAGGGTTACTGGCATGTTGAGCAGTCTTACGCATATTTATATGTTCAGACACATGTTGCACGAGTCTAATCCAGTTCAAACGGAACATGAAGTAGCTTCACTCAGAAACATGACATGGTAGAGTACTTGTATCATATCATATCATCATTTATAGTACAAAGTCAATAAAAAAGAACAAGGTATGAACAAAATTGTGTGAATAAATACCATTACAAACTATGATAAAGTCATATTGCTGTAATAATAGAATACAAGGTTTAGTCATAACAACTTTCCAAGGTTTACACATCATGTTGTTCAAATTGAGAACAATTATGATGTCCCATTTTGTCTCAGAATGTAACCAACATGCATATAACCACACAACCCTGTGGATAAAGTTTTTTTAGAATGTAACCAACATCCACAAAACCACACAACCCTGTGGATAAAGTTGTTACAGTATGTAACCAACATCCACAAAAGCACACAACCTTGTGGATAAAGTTCCCTATGACAAAATCATTGAAACAATATGATCTCTTAGCGCTTGCTCTTCAACAAGATATAAAGCCTCATCTCCTGTGCATTCATCACACAGCATTGCAACGCCTGACATTATACAAGATATACAGTGGAACCTCGTTATAACGAGGTCGGATATAACAAATCCTCTTATAACGAGGTCATTTTGCTGGTCCCAGCTCTTTATATTTCTTTGTTTTTTTACCCTGATATAATGAGAATCCTGATATAACAAGGTAATTGTCATGGTCCCAAGGACCTCGTTATAAAGTGGTTCCACTGTACAATGCATTTCCCCATCCCCAGTGCATGTTGGTTCATTGTCATAGTAGGTCCATTGGGTGTTACATGTAGTCAGATCTTGGCCCTGTTGCAGAAAGAGATACAATCGATTGTAAGTTGCAATTAATCGTAAGTCAGATCACGTGTTCTAGATGCGCAAATCTGATTGGTTGAAACGCGTAAATTTGCTGACTTACGATCAATCGTAACTTACAATCGATTGTATCTCTTTCTGCAACGGGGCCCTGGTCATACCAAACTCACACTCATTCTATGTGTTCAGCTATATCATAATCGGTTCATATTTATCATCCCCTGATAAGAGCCTTACCTGCAAATAACTCAGGCAGTCTTAGCTATCAATCTCACTCAAGTCTCAAACCTGGCAATTATTAATGTTTGCTCTAGCAAACATGACAAACATATGATTCCCAGTTTGCCATGGCTCATAAGCAATACAACAGCCATCCACAATCTGCCACATAGATTGACACATCCGATAATAAGTACTCAAGTGCTCCTGTTACTCTCAGTTAGTAATAATGTTTAGTAGAAACAGATCAATTGTCAAATATTGGTAAACGCTTTCTCTCAAGTATGCATCTTGTACAAGCCTCCATCAGGAATCATGTGGTACCATATGTACCAAGTCTCCATCAGGAATCATGTGTTACCATATGTACCAAGCCTCCATCAGGAAACATGTGGTACCATATGTACCAAGCCTCCACCAGGAATCATGTGGTACCATATGTACCAAGCCTCCATCAGGAATCATGTGGTACCATATGTACATGTACCAAGCCTCCATCAGGAATCATGTGGTACCATATGTACCAAGCCTCCATCAGGAATCATGTGGTACCATATGTACATGTACCAAGCCTCCATCAGGAATCATGTGGTACCATATGTACCAAGCCTCCATCAGGAATCATGTGGTACCATATGTACTGAGCCTCCATCAGGAATCATGTGGTACCATATGTACCGAGCCTCCATCAGGAATCGCGTGGTAACGGATGAAGCTGATAACATAGTACCATTAGAGACCCTTTGTTCCCATTGCTTGCTGGGGCCAATGCAGTGGACCGCATACATGTAGCACTATGCAACGCCACCAGCCTTGGAATAGTTCTATGTAATAACACTACCATTGCTTGTATAACATTGTACCATTGGTGAGCTACTGCCACTATCCATTAGTTGTATTACATACATGTAGTACTATGCCGTTGATTGATTACATAGTACCGTTAGTAATTCCCTCTTTGGCTGCACTGCCTGTAGAAGTAGTAGTAGCAGCAGCAGCAGCAGCAGCAGCAGCAGGGGTCTCACTGGCTGGTTTTCCTTTCACTGGTATCCTCTCTGTATCACTGCCTGTAGCCGTGCCGTTGGTTGCCGGGGGACCACGGTTCGACCCACGATTCCTCCGTTGGCCACGCCCTCTATTACCTGTGCGCTGCTCCTGAGGTCGGGATGTCCCACGTCCATTGGGCAGGTCAGGGTGGGGGCGGGGCTTGTCTGGGTGTGGGCGGGGTCTGTCTGCCTGTGGGCGGGACTTGTCTGCCTGTGGGCGGGGCTGATCTGAGTTGTCTTCCCGCCCACTGGTGTTGGGATGACCATTGGGACGGCCTCTAGGACCTGAGCAAAGGAACACGGGACAGGTATTACAATTACATAATAATCATGCCAACAGGTATTACAATTACACAAGGACTTCTTACATTATAAACAAAATATTGAACATGTTCCTCTATATCAAGATTTCTCAAGAGGCCTTTTATTTGGTAAAAATGTTGTATCTTCTACTTTTTTAATGAGAAAATAGAAAGGTTCATAATGGAAATCAGTAGTTTTAAAATACAAAATCATGAGAGTGACACAAAGATTTTCAAAATCAGCCCTGCATTCAACTGGATCACTGGTTTGTAAAAGAAATCTAGTAGCTTTGTTGATGAGTGCAAAAAGTGATCAGTGGTCGATAAAATGTGTATTGTTGTGATCTGATATGCCCACAAAGTAATGTATGGACATTTCACATTAATTGGACATTTATATGACCAAGTTATGTGCAAAAAGGCAAAGTGATATTCACTCACTCATTGCACTTTCTTTGTACCAGTTTTATCTATCCAATAGATAGTTGTAAATATGAATACTTCAATCACACATATCTTTATAACGAAAGATAAATTTGGAAACCCCAAAGCTTTTCCATGCTTCTATTGGTAATGCAAATATAACGAGATTTGTGAGAACCGTTAGAGTTCCAAGTAAGTTTTGAGGATTTTAACAATGTTACTAGATCCCTTTAAATGGGAGCCAAATGCTGTTATTTTCACTTACTGTTACAGATAAGTACATAAATCCTTTCACTTTAGTCATATATTTCCTCTTGGGTATCACTAATACCGTATTTGTCGGTGTATTACCCGCTCCGGTGTATTAACCGCATCCCTAACTTTTGGGGTTTTCCATGAAAAAAAAAAAAATTTGATAGTAAAATTCTTGATTTTTAGATGGTCAAAATGTGCAGAGGATAAGTAAAAAACATAATTCTTTTCCAGAGAGTTTTGGTCTATGAAATATAATTCAATTTACTGAAGTCTCTGAAGCACATAAAGGAAATTATGAGCCCCTTCCCCGATCAATCCGTTAGATTTGTTGAGTAATTGAGTTTACCAGAAAATACAACACGGAACACTATACATGGGACTGTAATAAATTCTAGCAGAAAAACGAAGACAAAACAACAAACATTAATTAAAAAGGAGATAAAAAAACTGTACCTTGATATGTTATTCCTTCTTACAAGTTCAGATTTGGTTAAATCTACCCTTGAAAATTGTTTTCAAGGGTTGAAAATTGTTTTTGGAGATGAAAAATTGCGATCGTATTAAACTTGCAAGTGCTGGTACTGTGCAGGTTTGATTTGACTGAAATTAGCAATCAATCACGATAGGATTGGCTAACTTCAGTCAAGACTGAAATTAGCCATGAATCCCGAATCAGTCTTGACTGAAGTTAGCCAATCCTATCGTGATACCAGCACTTGCAAGTTTAATACGATCGCACTTTTCATCTCCAAAAACAATTTTCAACCCTTGAAAACAATTTTCAAGGGTAGATTTAACCAAATCTGAACTTGTAAAAAGGAATAACATATCAAGGTACAGTTTTTTTATCTCCTTTTTAATTAATTTTTGTTGTTTTGTCTTCGTTTTTCTGCTAGAATTTATTACAGTCCCATGTATAGTGTTCCGTGTTGTATTTTCTGGTAAACTCAATTACTCAACAAATCTAACGGATTGATCGGGGAAGGGGCTCATAATTTCTTTTATGTGCTTCAGAGACTTCAGTAAATTGAATTATATTTCATAGACCAAAACTCTCTGGAAAAGAATTATGTTTTTTACTTATCCTCGGCACATTTTGACCATCTAAAAATCAAGAATTTTACTATAAAAAAAAAAAAAATTTCATGCAATTTTTCCTATCTCCGTGTACAAACTGCACCCCCCTTTTCGTCGGTAATTCCGTCGGGAAAACCATGCGGTTAATACACCGACAAATACGGTAATGGAAACTTTGATTTTTTAAACCACTGTTATCTGTTTGGTCTTAACCCTATATAGCCCGGGCTATTTTGAAAATGCATAGCCCGGGGGGGGGCTAATTTGGCCCCCCCCTAAGATCTCGGCCGCGAAGCGGCCGTTCACCGCGAAAACTTGCACGCATGTTTAGTGAAGTGTATAGAATACTATGGTAATTTTAAATTTTTTGAAAAATGCATTAATTTGCATAATTATGGTAATTTATGCAAATAAGGTCATAAATTCATATTTTTACCCATAAATCATATATTCTTCATAATTGAACATTGGTTTTCACTACATATGTTCTTTAGACCATGTGGAATAATAATACAACAAACAAATTTGGAAGAGCCAGGTTCTTCCTTATGTTTTCTATTGTTTTTATAATTTCTTATGTATTTCTTTGTTTTTTAGCTTATGTATTTTATTGTTTTTGTTGTTTATTTTATTTCTAACGATAAATCAACTACTATGAACCCCAAAACAAAAACCTAAAATGTAAACAAGACCAAATAACCAATGATATATCTCTTTTTATGAAAACTGATATTTCCATATGTTTTGTACACAAATCACAAAATTTAGCAATTTTCGGGCTGACATGCATAGACAAAAGGTCATGTGACTTCGTAACGGTAGGTCCGATTTTCAAAAATTTTATTTCAAAAGATGCGCAAGACCCAATAGAAAAAAGTCATGAAATTTCAGCGCAAGTTTTTTTTGCGTTAAAAAATTATCGTGAAAAATGTCTAGGGGGGTGCCATTTTAGCCCCCCCCCCCCCCCCGGGCTATATAGGGTTAACACTGGAGGCTGCCATGTTTTCCAACTGTACCATGAAACTTCATCTGACCTTGCACTAACCCAAGCAGGTTATGTAACCACTCATATAGCAGCAGATTCAACAAGAGCAATTACATCTTACCCCTTGTGTAAGTGCAAGCTCAGATGACATTTTATGCAGTTGGAAAACATGGCAGCCTCCAGTGGTCAGTCAAAAACAGTTGATAGTGTTTTCAAACAAATCAATTAATTCCATTATTAGCTATACCCAAAAGGAAATATATGACTAAGAGAGACAGGAATCCAGCACTTATTAGGAACAGCAAGCAAAAATGCAAGCGTTTGTTTCCCTGTAATGATTTGGGTTAGGTTGGGCTGCAGGTGGTACTGTATGTAACTGTACAATATATACCTGATCCACGTCTGTTGAGCTGAGGTGAGCCTGTTTTACTGGTATCTATAGAGTATAATACTAACCTGATCCACGTCTGTTGAGCTGAGGTGAGCCTGTTTTACTGGTATCCATAGAGTATAATACTAACCTGATCCACGTCTGTTGAGCTGAGGTGAGCCTGTTTTACTGGTATCCATAGAGTATAATACTAACCTGATCCACGTCTGTTGAGCTGAGGTGAGCCTGTTTTACTGGTATCTATAGAGTATAATACTAACCTGATCCACGTCTGTTGAGCTGAGGTGAGCCTGTTTTACTGGTATCCATAGAGTATAATACTAACCTGATCCACGTCTGTTGAGCTGAGGTGAGCCTGTTTTACTGGTATCCATAGAGTATAATACTAACCTGATCCACGTCTGTTGAGCTGAGGTGAGCCTGTTTTACTGGTATCTATAGAATATAATACTAACCTGATCCACGTCTGTTGAGCTGAGGTGAGCCTGTTTTACTGGTCTCTATAGAGTATAATACTAACCTGATCCACATCTGTTGAGCTGAGGTGAGCCCGTTTTACTGGTATCCATAGAGTATAATACTAACCTGATCCACGTCTGTTGAGCTGAGGTGAGCCTGTTTTACTGGTCTCTATAGAGTATAATACTAACCTGATCCACGTCTGTTGAGCTGCGGTGAGCCTGTTTTACTGGTATCTATAGAGTATAATACTAACCTGATCCACGTCTGTTGAGCTGCGGTGAGCCTGTTTTACTGGTATCTATAGAGTATAATACTAACCTGATCCACGTCTGTTGAGCTGCGGTGAGTCTGTTTTACTGGTCTCTCTAGAGTATAATACTAACCTGATCCACGTCTGTTGAGCCGAGGTGAGCCTGTTTTACTGGTATCTATAGAGTATAATACTAACCTGATCCACGTCTGTTGAGCTGCGGTGAGCCTGTTTTACTGGTATCTGTATCCTCCTGATACTCCCCTCTGTCGCTAGCTGACCCCCCTCTGCCGCCCCTCGGCCGCCTCTTCTTCGGCTTCCTGGCCCGCCGCCTCGCATCACTAGTATCTGCATGGCAACATACAGTTACAATCATAGAGTTAAGAATTAACAAACCAACTATGTATCACAGTTACAATCTTAGAATTATGAACAAACCAAAATATTGCCATTTACTGCTTTCACACATCATCGCGTAGTAACCTAGAAAGTACATCATAAAGCCTGATGCCTATTTCTCTTATCTTCCTTCACTCTGCCCTAGATTTGTAACCCTCAATATCATGCTTATGAGATCAATGTGATCCATGGTAACATATGCATATGAACTTGTTTCCTTGACCTCGATCTGGTGACGACGCTTATGAACTGCTCTGTGATTGGTTCAAGATATAAGTTACATTTTGATGGTGTGTGTTCACTGTGGCAGAGTGACACCCCCAGTAACAACTGATGTTAAATCTTGGTGCATAATGCATTGCCTACAGGAACCTTGTGGGCCATGTATTATAAAGGCGGTGCAAAATCTATCAGGGAACAGATTGACTAATTACCAAGGGCATCCTGTGGGTCATGCATTAATCCTACGGGAATGGACAAATCTAATCGGGAACAGGGAAACAAACACAATGTGCTCGACCACCCTAACCAACTTCCTTGGCATTCTGCCATTATCCCATCATTCCAAGCGCCCAATAAATATTTTCGCAAATGAGAGGGTAACAGACATTTTGGGGAGTTGTTAATTTCGCGATCCGCGTTACAGGGCTTGCCACAACTCTGAAAAGTCAGTACATTCAAACGTAGTGACAGAAATGCAGCCCCTTTATGCTAATAAAAACTTGTCCTAAAATACAGCAAATATATATACAAATTATAGTACCAGCATTTATAATATAATTTTAATGGAGATATGAAAAGACACTGTTCAGTTTAACCTAGGTTTTGGAATTTCTGAAAACAATTAGACTTGAAGTAAGAATGCCTCCATAGCCGATCGTTTCTTCATCAAACTTGTGAATTGATCAGCAATAGCAAGTGCTGCTATTTTGGGCTATTTCTTGCCAGCTGGAGTCATTTGTTTACATCTTAGCAATTATTATTGTGTTCATGCAACAACAAAAAAATTACTCTGATCGTGAAATTAACAGCTCATACAGTACTTTGATTGTTTACCGAATGCATTGTTGTTGTTGGTGACGTCTTCATCGACAGTGGTTGTGTCATCCAGCGCCGTTTCATCCTCGTCTCCTTGGCGACGCCTCCTCTCTCGCCCAACATCATCATCCGTCTCTGACAGGGGTGATGTGGCTCTTGGGCCATCTACGGTCAACAAATCAACATGATGATGAGTTATCTCAGTATATCAGTATTACTTGCTCAATTAACTTGCAACTTTTTAACTAACCAATATTTTGTATGTGAGAAAAGGGTATAAGTTGCTGAATCTACATTTAAAAGCAACCTCTTGTCATGCCCTAGACAGGACTAAATATGACTACTGGGTCTCTGAAGAAAAATAAATTTAAAAAAAAAAAAAAAAATCGGGCCTATGCTAATTTCGAGCATTGAGTAAACAGACAGGTCCTTTACATTCAGGAATCGGGGAGGTTTCATTCTGCTTTGAGGGAGGATTCATCCTGTAAACAGACAGGTCCTTTACATTCAGGAATCGGGGAGGTTTCATTCCGCTTTGAGGGAGGATTCATCCAGTAAACAGACAGGTCCTTTACATTCAGGAATCGGGGAGGTCAGTGACCAGTGATGATCAGTGACCTTATGAACCAAACATTGAAGTGCAATGCAAATCAGGGAGGTTTGGCATCTCTGTGCCTGATCAGTGACCTTATGAACCAAACATTGAAGTGCAATGCAAATCAGGGAGGTTTGGCATCTCTGTGGCTGATCAGTGACCTTATGAACCAAACATCATAGTGCAATGCAAATCAGGGAGGTTTGGCCTCTCTGTGCCTGATCAGTTACTTTATGAACCAAACATCATAGTGCAATGCAAATCAGGGAGGTTTGGCATCTCTGTGCCTGATCAGTGACCTTATGAACCAAACATCATAGTGCAATGCAAATCAGGGAGGTTTGGCATCTCTGTGCCTGATCAGTTACCTTATGAACCAAACATCATAGTGCAATGCAAATCAGGGAGGTTTGGCATCTCTGTGCCTGATCAGTGACCTTATGAACCAAACATTGAAGTGTAATGCAAATTTATCGAATGATTCTTACCATTTTACAAATTTAATCAGTTCTAAATACAGACAAAAGCCAGGTTTCATACTGATTCATCCAGTAAACAGACAGGTCCTTTACATTCAGGAATCGGGGAGGTTTCATTCTGCTTTGAGGGAGGATTCATCCAGTAAACAGACAGGTCCATTACATTCAGGAATCGGGGAGGTTTCATTCCGCTTTGAGGGAGGATTCATCCAGTAAACAGACAGGTCCTTTACATTCAGGAATCGGGGAGGTTTCATTCTGCTTTGAGGGAGGATTCATCCTGTAAACAGACAGGTCCTTTACATTCAGGAATCGGGGAGGTTTCATTCTGCTTTGAGGGAGGATTCATCCAGTAAACCAGACAGGTTTCAATTGTATACAGCATAATGGGAATAATCTTTAAACAAAATCAGGGAGGCATTGAAATTTGTGTGGTGTGAGGTATTAAAAAAAACATAAATTTCAGGGAGCCTTCCAGAAAATTAGGGAGGTTTGGCATCTCTGTGCCTGATCAGTGACCTTATGAACCAAACATTGAAGTGCAATGCAAATCAGGGAGGTTTGGCATCTCTGTGCCTGATCAGTTACCTTATGAACCAAACATCATAGTGCAATGCAAATCAGGGAGGTTTGGCATCTCTGTGCCTGATCAGTGACCTTATGAACCAAACATTGAAGTGCAATGCAAATTAGGGAGGTTTGGCATCTCTGTGCCTGATCAGTTACTTTATGAACCAAACATTGAAGTGCAATGCAAATCAGGGAGGTTTGGCATCTCTGTGCCTGATCAGTGACCTTATGAACCAAACATTCAAGTGCAATGCAAATTAGGGAGGTTTGGCATCTCTGTGCCTGATCAGTTACGAACCAAACATCATAGTGCAATGCAAATCAGGGAGGTTTGGCATCTCTGTGCCTGATCAGTGACCTTATGAACCAAACATCATAGTGCAATGCAAATTAGGGAGGTTTGGCATCTCTGTGCCTGATCAGTTACTTTATGAACCAAACATCATAGTGCAATGCAAATCAGGGAGTTTTGGCATCTCTGTGCCTGATCAGTGACCTTATGAACCAAACATTGAAGTGTAATGCAAATTTATCGAATGATTCTTACCATTTTACAAATTTAATCAGTTCTAAATACAGACAAAAGCCAGGTTTCATACTGATATGTTGAACGTTATTCGAGTTAAAGAGCCCTGTGACCTTTGACCTCACAACATCTAACACTGCAGTGCTTAAATCCCTACAATCATCTCACCTCTTGAGTAGTTCCCTCTGGCATTGGCTCCTCCCCTATACGGAGGCCTGCCACGCCCCCTGTACGACCCCCTGCCGCTGGGAGGTGGGCCGTTTCTATGGTAACCAGAGTCATCAGATGCAGCTGCTCTGTCAGCCCATGAGGAGCGTGGGTCGTCTCTCTCAGAACCACTGCGACTGGAATCTACAGAGCAAGATAGGTCTGCATTTATTACACACATTCAATGTAGATACCACTGCGACTGGAATCTACAGAGCAAGATAGGCCTGCATTAATTACACACATGTCAATGTAGAGAGTGGACATGTTCATTTGGACAGCTGAATGTTTCATTAAGTAGATCTAGGATAGAAGTTTTGTTAACTAACAAAATCTTGTGAATACAGGAAGTGGAATAAATGCTACACAACTGTAAACTTATCGGAAATAATATCGCTAGTGATATTCGTTTGTCTCGCAATGTATGGTCAACATTGAATCTGAAAGATCACGACGTTTCGTATGCTACTGCAATACTTTGTCAAGTGATATAAAGTAACGTAAAACACTCCTATTTATGCTCTCATGCGGCTCCAAACCGCGTTATCTCGCATGAGCGAGTTGTTCCTAATTGCTCCATAACGGTCAAATTCTACTGGCCGGTGTACACGGGTGCTAAACCAATCAGCGAGGCGCTGGCTCGGCTTGCTTGCTAGGCGGGAACAATAGCGAGCTCGACCAATCAACGGACCGCTGGCTCGCTACTGGCTGGAATCAACCGTTGCGGGCCGGCTGGTCGGGGGGTGTCATGGCGGCATATTGTACGCATCCAAAATTCGGGTATATCCATCCCGTTGTCTCTATTGAAATTACTGGGATTGAGACGGATCTGTATAGCTTCTTTTACCCTACGTGTGTACCAATGCCGTTCTTGGGAAAGGCAGCGAACCCCGTCCCAGTCTGGCTGATGCTGATTGTCCCAAGCATGTTCGGCTACGGCTGAGTTGTCAGTTCGGCGTAGCTTGACGTCCCTCTTATGCTCGGTGATTCTTTCTGATATCGGTCGGGCAGTCTCTCCGATATAGGATCTATCATATCCTTTGCAGGGGATGTTGTACACAATGCCGTCCCGTCTGTGTTGAGGAATTGGATCCTTGGGTCGTGTTAGTTGCTGGCGTAGGGTAGTATCTGATCTGAAGACCGTTCGGATGCCATGGCTCTCTAGGCGGCGCCTGATTTGCTGGGAGACCCCATCAATGTACGGCAAGACTGTGAAAGTCTTGTATTCCTTCTGATCCTTGGGTTCTGTCTTTCTCTTCTTGGTGTTGTGTACAAAACGGCGTGGGTAACCGTTAAGACTCGGTTACCCACGGTTACCCACGCCACGCCACGGCATTGTGTACAACATCCCCTGCAAAGGATGTGATAGATCCTATATCGGAGAGACTGCCCGACCGATATCAGAAAGAATCACCGAGCATAAGAGGGACGTCAGGCTACGCGGTTTGGAGCCGCATGAGAGCATAAATAGGAGTGTTTTACGTTAATTTATATCACTTGACAAAGTATTGCAGTAGCATACGAAACGTCGTGATCTTTCAGATTCAATGTTGACCATACATTGCGAGACAAACGAATATCACTAGCGATATTATTTCCGATACTATATCCGCAATGAGTAATATATTTACCATAACTGTAAACTTATTACAAGCTAATCTCCTATACATTCAATGAGATATTTTTTTCCAACTGATCTAAAGGATTGACTAAAATGAAGAGCCCTCTTCAAGTCATATCTCCTAATGCAAGGCGCATTGCAAGGCTATACATGCAAATAATACATCCAACTTAAAGTCAAAGAATCAACAATGAACTTCTGCCAATGAGCACAACAGAATGCACATTAGAGAAGGGAGTGTTCGACTCAACAGAGAGCAAAGGGTTATGGTTTGGAGTGGAGAAGACAGTGTTTACTGACCTGCAAATGCTCTGCCTCTGCCTCCCCTGTCCCTACCAGACACCCCTCTACCTCCCCTGCCCCTACCCCTGTAGCCCCCATACTCCTCAGACTGGTACTCACCTGCAAATGCTCTGCCTCTGCCTCCCCTGCCAGACACCCCCATACCTCCCCTGCCCCTGCCCCTGCCCCTGCCCCTGTAGCCCCCATACTCCTCTGACTGGTACTCACCTGCAAATGCTCTGCCTCTGCCTCCCCTGCCAGACACCCCCATACCTCCCCTGCCCCTGCCCCTGCCCCTGTAGCCCCCATACTCCTCAGACTGGTACTCACCTGCAAATGCTCTGCCTCTGCCTCCCCTACCCCTGCCGGACATCCCTCTGCCTCCCCTGCCCCTACCCCTGTAGCCCCCATACTCCTCAGACTGGTACTCACCTGCAAATGCTCTGCCTCTGCCTTCCCTGCCAGACACCCCCATACCTCCCCTGCCCCTGCCCCTGCCCCTACCCCTGTAGCCCCCATACTCCTCTGACTGGTACTCACCTGCAAATGCTCTGCCTCTGCCTCCCCTGCCAGACACCCCCATACCTCCCCTGCCCCTGCCCCTGCCCCTGCCCCTGTAGCCCCCATACTCCTCTGACTGGTACTCACCTGCAAATGCTCTGCCTCTGCCTCCCCTACCCCTGCCAGACACCCCTCTGCCAGACACCCCTCTGCCTCCCCTGCCTCTGCCCCTGTAGCCCCCATACTCCTCTGACTGGTCAGACCCGTAGCCTGGCCTCCTGTCTCTGCCAGGCCCAGGGTAGCCAGCGTAGCCTGTAGGGTGGCCCATGGATCGCAGCTGCTCATCTATGTGCAGCCTCTGTAACCTCAGATCCTCCATGTCCTGTAGAGCAATGAGAAACAGAATGGAAAGATTGTAAGGTCATTGGACAGGTGTACTGGAGAGCTAATGGTCCTACACACATATTATAGGGAACAGGGTTATAAGATTGTAAGGTTATTGGAGTACTGCAGAGCTAATGGTCCTACACACAGAGTATAGGGAACAGGGTTATAAGATTGTAAGGTCATTGGAGTACTGCAGAGCTAATGGTCCTACACACATATTATAGGGAACAGGGTTATAAGATTGTAAGGTTATTGGAGTACTGCAGAGCTAATGGTCCTACACACAGAGTATAGGGAACAGGGTTATAAGATTGTAAGGTCATTGGAGTACTGGAGAACTAATGGTCCTACACACAGAGTATAGGGAGGGTTGTAAGATTGTAAGGTCATTGGTGTACTGGAGAGCTAATGGTCCTACACACAGAGTATAGGGAACAGGGTTGTAAGATTGTAAGGTCATTGGAGTACTGGAGAGCTAATGGTCCTACACACCAAGTATAGGGAACAGGGTTATAAGATTGTAAGGTCATTAGAGTAAAGGGCCCCGTTGCAGAAAGAGATACAATCGATTGTAAGTTACGATTGATCGTAAGTCAGCGTTTCAGAATATAGGGAACAGGGTTGTAAGATTGTTATAGTCCTAACAGATTGGAGGTTTTCCCTGTTCTAGTACAGAGACATGGTTGAAATGACAAATAGCCATACTGTGAAATCTGATCAACTAACAGTGCATGCTTGCCATCCCGCTGCCAAGGGAAAGAAGGTTGTGAACGTATAAAGGATAACTTGTATATTCTTAACCCGTTCCCTACGAGTTTATGAAATACCCATAGACTTTGTACACAACCCACTCGGTTCCCGTGGTCAAGGGGTTAATACAAATTATGATGTTTCTTGTAGAATAAGGGTGAGGTTGAGATCATGAAGGGTGATTATAGCAATCAATTCCTACCAGCAGTTCATGTTTATATGAGACCGGCTCTGGCAAAACCAGCAACTTTGTCACATTTACCATTTTGTGTAAATGGCCTGAAAAAATTGAATTCAGGGACGAAATGGACATTTTAGTATCATATTGTTAAGCAACTTTTCTAGTTTATAATAAATAATACAAATATCATAACTTCTTCAATTTTTGTCTGATCGGCATAAAAATGGTTTCAAAATAAAGAGAAAAATCCACACAACATCATATCAAAGGCTCAATTTTACATTTTGTGTCAAGGTTGCTGGTTTTGCCAGAGCCGGTCACATATTATCTTGATTTCAGAGACAACTATGGTGAAGTCCATACATATTTGAAGGTAGCCCCCATACCTTGAGATGTGCTAGGTGATACTCCAGCAGGACCTTGGCATTCTCAATGCTGTCTTTGGTCCCAACGAAGAGGAAGGGGACGACCCCGTCATCCTCCACCTGACTCCTCTCATTGTCCCCGGTGATCTTCACTCGCACCACGCCAGACTTGTCTACGATCTCCTGGATGATGCGGCCATTCTTCCCAATCACCTTCCCTACAGAACCAATAGCAAACAAACATATATGAGAATGTATGAACAATAACAATCACCTTGCACTGATGACGACCTGTCCCTCGTTAATGAGATGGCCATCGCAGCCATCGAGAGATGGAAAAACTTTATTTAAGAACTGTATCTTTTATCTTGATCTAATTAGGGAGACACGAAGCCCAAGAAGAGGCGACTGATCTCCTGGATGATGCGCCGTTATTACCAATCACCTTCCCTACAGGGGACCGATAGCAGATAATAGTATTAGAATATATATTTGAGCAATGAAAAGGGTTTCATGGGAACGTCCCCCATTCAAGGGTCTTTGTGGCTTGATGGTTGAGCACCGGTCTAGTAATCTGAAGGCGAAGCCTATTTTTCTTTGCTCATTTTCAATCATTTAGAATATATATAAACAGTAACAATCACCTTCCCTGCAGGGGCACCAATATCAGACATATTATAATTTCTAGACAGGAATACTATTTACTTTCCCTACAGGGGACCCAATAACAGACATACATGGATGAGAATATATAAACAACAACAATCACCTTTCATTTAGGGGCACCAATAACATACTGTACATGTTAGGATCAAGAATGGCTGAGAACATTCCTACAACACATAAATAGTAGAAGCAATTACACAGAACCATGTAACACATCTACTACACACTCTTAGCTCCTCTCACAATGTAACCAATGACTTGAAGAGAAAGCCTAACCTTTTAAAGATGTGCATAGGTGTGGTGCTACATTATATGAGAATATGTATCTATCAGATCCAAACCAGTAAACCAGTACTACAAAATAATAGCAGGCATGTGTATGGTTGCCCTGGGCCTCTGAACCAATGATATAAAAAATACTGGATATAGCAACAGGGCCCTCTTCATGAAGCCAGTGACAGTGTGAAAAGTAAACCCAATACAAAAGTGTTCCATTCACTCGCATAAATCGATTTACGCGAGTGAATGGAGCACCTTTTGTATTGGGTGTACTTTTAGATATTTGCGGCAGCTTCAACGTCGTCGTGCAATCGGCAGTGTGCAGCGTGCTATATCCAGTGTGTATATCGAAGATCTGAACACACCACCCCTATCCCCCCTGAGCTATTTTTAATCATCAACTGTTACAAGACCTCAGAGACTGGCGACTATGAAATGATGAAAATGGATCCTTGTTGCTGGACCAGACATGCAAGGTTATTGACACTTATCAAATTTGGCTTTCCGAAATCCAGATTTGGAAGCCAAAAGAATGAAAAACATGAACAGTTTGCTCAAGTTTGGCAAGTAGACTGTTACTGTAAACGTGGTAATGTTCGCGGTGCATTAATTTTCACGGATTTCGCGCTGAAGTCGGCGTCCGCGAATATAAATGCTAGGAATGCTACCTTACCTATTAGTCTCCTTGGAACTGATAAGAAAGCTTCAGTGAACTCCAGTATACTCCTTGCCTTGATCACCGACTCTTGTGTCTATCAACAACAATGGTCAAATATAATTTAAAAATGAGAAGAATGAAATGACTTAACATAATGAACAGATAAACAATCTGAGAAGTTGGCATTAACAAACTTATTTTCTGACAAGTATATAGACTTTTCATCATTATAACAAGAATCCTTATTATGTTAGTGCATTGTTGTTCTTCCTAGTCCAAGAACAAATGAGAATCCTTTCATCAATTTCAATTTCATTTTATTGGTCCAAAATCTAAAATTCTTTGTGTAAACATGCCTTGACATAACATTCTTAATTAGAAAATTTATTAAAATACAATAAAATACAAGTCATAAAAGTCTCTCTGTGCAACAAACAGTTTGAACTACCAGTCACTCAACAATAACAGGACACACGTCATCTACTTCATGTCTTCAGTGCAGACAAAGTCATCTACTTCATGTCTTCAGTGCAGACAAACAATGGTTTAGGAAATTCATTGATGAATAGAACATTTAAGTGAAGCAATGCATGAAATATTATTTATGCAACAGTAATTAAATAAAACCATATTGAAAATGTTCGAAAATCCTATTATTTTGAATTAGAAACCCCCCCCCCCCCCCCCCAAAAAAAAAAAAAAATTAATAAAATAAAAAAAATGATAGCTTGTAACATCGACCCCATTTAATAAGAAATAAATAATACAATCTTCCTTAAACAACTAACAAAAATGACAAATTTAGCTAATTGGCTACAAGCCTTGAGTATATGAACATACCTCGCCATACACCCTGAATGAGTTCTCCTCCAAGTCAATCCTCTTGATGCCTTCCACCTGCCTTGCTATCTGGATGTTGCTACCATGACTACCAATAGCTAGCCCCATCAGCTCTTCCTTCACTGTGAACTCCTCTACATGTCCCTCTGTATGGTGCTTGCTTTCCTGCACACACATCACAATGAGAATATGTTATACTATGACTACATGTCCCTCTGTATGGTGCTTGCTTTCCTGCGCACACATCACAATGAGAATATGTTATACTATGACTGCATGTCCCTAACCCTGCCCCAAACCCTAACCCCTACTCAAGCCCCAACCCTTATACCCGACTCGAATACTAACCCCACGCTGAACCTAACCCTCCTACAAACATACCTGTGATGAGCAGCCGTATCAGCTGTTCTTCATTAAAACCTTCTCTCATTTAACAAACACCCTCACCTAACCCCAACCCCAACACCTCACCTAACCCTTACCCTAACTCTAACCCAACCCTAACCCTCCTACATACCTCAAGCCAACCTTCTCGCCAGTGTATAAAACACTTGGCGGCGCCGCCAAGCGTACGAGTTGGTAGAGTTTCCCGCGCCAAGCGCAAACTTCCCCCGCCAAGTGTGCCGCCAAGCGCAATATTCAGCGCCAAGCGCCTGAAGTAAATTGCAAATAAATCATGTTTATACAAACATTTTCTCATGCTAAATGTTACGGAAATGTTTTCACCGCATGAAAGACTTTCTCATATTTTCTGCGGCGATTTCCCATTGATATGCGATCCCTATGCAATTACCCTGCGCGCGCGGTCGTCGCGAGTATCTCAGAAACGAACCTCAAGACTCCCAGTCACACGTCGGAAAGCTTTCGGAAGCGGGCCAGGCGGCGCGGCGGCTGCCCCGCGCCAGGCCGCTATGCGAAGAGGTGCTCTAGCTCTGATCGCGGAGCACCGTGCACGCACGTGGCCGGTTTGTTATTATTGTACGATCGACAATAGCATTTTGTTTTCGCGTATTATGATCAGAGAAAATCATATATATGATTTTCCCGCGATCATAACACGCTACTACATGTTTTTATAATAATCTAACATGTTTTATTTCATATTTGTTTTCATTTACAGACAGTCAGACACTGAGAAAGGGATCGTCCAAATAGAGCTGAAGACGGACGCACAACATGAGACGGATCATGCTGGGCATGAGATAATTATATTTCTAAGACAAAGGAATTATAGATAGTTAAAGTCATAACCAATTAAGGGGAATAAACAATGAGGGCATTTTGGTCCGACTTGAGTGATTATAAGGAAACGTTAATTGGCTGTATAAGCTGTAAAATAATACCTAGACATGATCAACAGTTAGAACTTAGATTCGGATATAAATGGAAAATAAATTGATAGAGAATAAAGGGACAAACGGCATCAGATAACGGCCCGGGGAAAACAAACATGCAGAAAGAAAGGTTTAAGTTACAAACTTTCATAGGATAGCTGATAATTTGTTTGCACAAAGATTAATCATTGGACTGAGGACGATCATGCCATGATGGGATAAGGATGAGGAAATAATAATGAAGATGGTGTGAGCATGACGATCTCGGGCATGTATGATTATGATATCGGAAATGATGAACGGATGATCAAGATGAGGATGACGGTGATGATTATGACATGAATGATGAACGGACGAGGATGATGAAATGATAATGAAGATGATGAGCATGACGGTGGGGATGCATGATTATATCGGAAATGATGAACTGATGAATGTGATGGTAATTATGAAATGTGATGATCAAGATGAGGATGACTGTGATTATGACATAAAGGATGATGGTGCATGATCGGTGATCACTATATTATTGTAAAGCGCTTAGAGAAGATTATCAATCATTATTAGGCGCTATATAAGTCGAATATATTATAAATTCCTACTGAAGAAAATTATCAGTGATGGTATACGAGGCCCGGTGTTTCTCCTTGGCGAATTATGAAAATATATCCCGACTGATGGTCGTCAGACGGACCGACACGAGACATTAAGATGGAGAGAGGCGAAGCCAAGGAAATAATAATTATGTCGAACTGAGGCAGAGGCAATACCGCGATTACAGTACAAAATGTAAGTAGTGAGATTAGCTTGAATTGTTACTTTATGGGTGTTACGGGTTGGTCCTCGATACAATTCGAGTTTGACCCCCAATTTATATTTATTAAAAAAAGGAATGGTGTGTAAATAAAATAAGTACGTGTCCCCATTGAATAATGTGCGTGCGCCCATCCCCCCACCCTTACCCCACCCACCCCACCCACCCCATACCCAGACCAAGAGTACGCTGTCAGAAGCAGTATAGTAAATTCTAAAACCCTATTCAACCCAGCCCGTACGCAAAGTATAGTTTCTCATGAATTTTTAAATACAAATATCAGAACTATCGTAACCTCGCCGTCAAGTCCATGATCAATATTAAATTATTTTCCAATAAACTACTTTCAAATCTCCAGAAAGACAGCCAAAGATAAATTTTGCGTCATTTTAACAGTGAGATACACGTTCAAATTGTGACTGTAAGTTCATTGCATTGGCATTCGTGTGTGCAGCTGCATGCTGCAAACAGTCCCCAAACAGTCCATGAGTAGAACGTTGAAACGACGTAAAATACCATTTGTGTTTTCTTTCGAAGCATGCAAGTAGTCTATTCGAGGTAAAGGTAATTTAACATCAAACATGAACTTACCAAGGGTTACCAACAATGATTCGGCGATCAAAATATCTTACAAGTTTTACGTGACATTATTTACGGTGAAAGTAAATCACGACTCGATCTCTGTGTGTACGGCCAAGCTGTACGGTACCTTGTACATACATGCAACATGTACGTTCCCGCCCTAGCTATTTAGCAATTCAACTTCAACTTGCCTTGGCCTTGCGATGTTATTGTTGTTATTTAGCTTTCAAAATCCACCACGTGGCGCGCGTGTGTTGTGTGATCACATCGCGGCATAGATTCAAATATTGCTTTCCCATAGTTCATAGACTTGTTTGGGGCTTGTAATTTGTCTGATAATTTATAATAATATGTACATAAAGCAGATTAATAGCAGATTACCTACCTGACAGACTTACCTTAGACTTTTTGGTACGTGAGCGCCGTGGAGTTTTAATTATGCCGACATTCCCAAATCCCGATCGATGTAGTCATACTTGCACCATCACTTTCGTCTTGTTATGGTTTTATAGTCGTTTCAATACAATCATTATCAAGTTCACATACTCATTCATCACCAAGTCATACCAAGTAATCGTTTATTTTTCATTATTTATTATCAGTTGATTTTTTTGTACATCATCACATACTAAAGAAAAATCATCTCCAAGTTATTATTTTAAATATGACTATCAAATTATCAGTAAAACTGGGGTAAAACTATCATAAAATAGCCGAGCCATCATTTGAAATACTAAAGTAAAATGGTAAGTATTAATGATTAAACATCACAATCAAAATCATCGCTAGTCGGCAGTCGCACATGAAACTAAATCATACTCATACCAGGACCGTCAACAAATTAATTATTAAAAGAAGATGACTAAAACAACAGGGATAGACAAATTATGATAAAGCATTAACTGCATTTTTTGTTCAAGCCCGAATGTCTGTAGAAGCTGAACGGTTTCCGATGATTTGAAGGAGCCTTGCAACAAAATGGATGTACTCTTACTGACTCGGACCGTCTGTCATCTTCCTAAAAAGGAAAGAAAAGAAAACATGTTATGATTATGTTGATAGTTATATTTTGAGGCCATTATTATGACAATGACATCAACGCACAACTGTCCCGAGTAAAGTTTATGTACTAGCTTCCCCCGAATTATACAGCTTGCTGGCGACTATATAGAAAAATCTAATGTTTTCATGTCCTTTTCTACATTGTATTTCACTGTCGGCCGACAGTAAAATACTGCATTTTAATGTAAAAGAGGACACAAAAACGATGGAATTGTCGGGAGTCTAGCTGGCGATCTAAACCGCCCGTTTCAAACTGAAACGTTGCATGCACGCTCGCGGCGTCAGCTCCGACGACTGGGTCTTTTTTTCTATATCTGCATGCACGTGGGAATTGATCGAGTTACTTGCTGTTTTAGTACCCAAATGAGGTCAAAATTCGCTCCAAAAGATGGTCTAGTTTTGAGTTTTCGCGCTACGCGCGGGAGGGGGGCACATCCCCCCTCCCGGCCCTCCCCCCTGCGCAAGCTTCGCGTGCGCGATCGGCGCTATCGCGCCGATAAGAGCTCCGCCAAGCGCGATTTTTCTGATCTATACATTTTTGATTTTGCGCCAAGCGTAAATTTTTTTCTGGCGAGAAGGCTGCCTCAAGCTGATGAGCAGCTTCATCAGCTCTGTTCTTCATATCAACCTTCTCTCATCCAACCCCAACCCTTACTCTTACCCTGACCCCAACACCTCACCCAACCCCAACCCCGACCTAACCCCAACCCCAACACCTCACCTAACCCCACCCTCACCCAACCCTCTTACATATGTACCTCTAGCTGATGAGCAGCCTCATCAGCTCTGTTCTTCATCACAACCTTCTCTCATCCAACACCCTCGCCTAACCCCAACCCCAACTCCTCACCTAACCCCACCCTCACCCAACCCCTACCCTTACTCTTACCCTGACCCCAACCCTAACCCTCCTACATACCTCTAGCTGGTGAGCAGCTTCATCAGCTCTGTTCTTCATCACAACCTTCTCCCATCCAACCCCAACCCTCATCCAACACCTCACCTAACCCTACCCTCACTCTACCCCAACCCTTACCCTCCTACATACATCTAGCTGGTGAGCAGCCTCATCAGCTCTGTTCTTCATTACAACCTTCTCTCATCCAACCCCAACCCTCACCCAACACCTCACCTAACCCTACCCTCACTCTACCCCAACCCTAACCCTCCTACATACCTCTAGCTGGTGAGCAGCTTCATCAGCTCTGTTCTTCATTACAACCTTCTCTCATCCAACCCCAACCCTCACCCAACACCTCACCTAACCCTACCCTCACTCTACCCCAACCCTTACCCTCCTACATACATCTAGCTGGTGAGCAGCCTCATCAGCTCTGTTCTTCATTACAACCTTCTCTCATCCAACCCCAACCCTCACCCAACACCTCACCTAACCCTACCCTCACTCTACCCCAACCCTAACCCTCCTACATACCTCTAGCTGGTGAGCAGCTTCATCAGCTCTGTTCTTCATTACAACCTTCTCTCATCCAACCCCAACCCTCACCCAACACCTCACCTAACCCTACCCTCACTCTACCCCAACCCTTACCCTCCTACATACCTCTAGCTGGTGAGCAGCCTCATCAGCTCTGTTCTTCATTACAACCTTCTCTCATCCAACCCCAACCCTCATCCAACACCTCACCTAACCCTACCCTCACTCTACCCCAACCCTTACCCTCCTACATACATCTAGCTGGTGAGCAGCCTCATCAGCTCTGTTCTTCATTACAACCTTCTCTCATCCAACCCCAACCCTCACTCAACACCTCACCTAACCCTACCCTCACTCTACCCCAACCCTAACCCTCCTACATACCTCTAGCTGGTGAGCAGCTTCATCAGCTCTGTTCTTCATTACAACCTTCTCTCATCCAACCCCAACCCTCACCCAACACCTCACCTAACCCTACCCTCACTCTACCCCAACCCTTACCCTCCTACATACCTCTAGCTGGTGAGCAGCTTCATTAGCTCTGTTCTTCATCACAACCTTCTCCCTAAGACTGCGGATGTGCATGTCACTCAGCATCTGAGCCTTCTTCAAACCTTGAGCTGTCGTTGTCTGCAAACAAAACACAGTCATACAATAGACCATCACAGTATGGGGTTAGGTTGAGCTATAGATTACAACTAGGCAATTACAAAATAATACAAATATTGCAACAACGTTGCCTGGAATAAACAAATATAATGCATTACAATCGGATTACTTTCTTCAAATGATGGATTAAAAGAAAGAGTTGCAGCTTTGTATTCTTACATTTTACTCTTGAGGCATGCACAAGATGAAGTACTTTGATATAACTTTAATGTTTGTTCACACTTTTCTATTCATTACTGGTATACGATTACAGATTTACAAGGACATGTATCTTATGAAGTTTTGGACAATTTAGTTTCTCTTGGTCATTCACTTTATTTTGTAAAGTAACAAATGTATCCCAATTACAGCTTTACAATTAGAGGCAAGAATGTACTTACCACTACCATTAGCCCATTGTCAGCCTCACAGTACATGACCAGCAGGGCTCCTGTAGCCTTCATGTAGTCTCTATGATTAGACTGGTCTTTACAGCTGCAAAACAACAACAACAAATCAAATAGAATCAGCTTCTAAAATGATCTATGGATAATCACAAACACCACTCCTGTTGCATGCATGTTATTAGAGGGAAATCATATAAGGTGTGCAATCTGTTGGCTGAAGACTAGACTGACTGGTGCATGGACATTCACACTCATAACATGCCCATCATGGAGGCTTACTGGGTGTGTGGATGTATGATATATTGATCATGTGTTATTTAGTAAACTCTAGATAGTACACAGGTATGCCAGTGATCTACAAGCCGAGAGCCTTACAATAAGTAATGAAACCGGAATTGGAAAATAATCAAAATGAGCCTGAATCTTCAGTTAACAGGACCTGGATTCAGACTTTTGCCTGGAAACTTACAACCCTTAGTATCCATGGACAATACATGGGTCCCATTGCATAAAGAGATACAATTTATTGTAAGTTACAATTTATTGTAAGTCAGAAACTTAGCGCATTTCAACCTATCAGATTTGCGCAGTTAGATCACATGAACTGACTTACAAATGATTGTATCTCTTTCTGCAACAGGGCCATGGTCTCATACATGAATAGCAAAATTACTCCATAGAGAGAGAGACTAATCAGCCAATTGAATAGCTAATATGATACTCAAAGTAAAAGTGCAATCCAGTGATCCAAAAGATAATCCAGACAGAATACTTACAATTGTCTGAGTTCTGGAGGCACACTGACGATTGCTTTGTGAATACCATCTTGACTCAGGCATGGGCTGTGTGGAGATCAAGAACAATGCAAGGATGGAAGTTCAGACAACTGACATGTTATGAAACAAGTACTAACGGGGGGAAGAAAGCTGTGTAGAGATCAAGAACAATGCAAGGATGGAAGTTCAGACAACTGACATGTTATGAAACAAGTACTAACGGGGGGAAGAAACATTGTATGTTAAGATAAATGTGAAGAATGAACAAAATAATGTTTTGCTTGTATGCTTGGAAATAGTTTCACTACTTAGGACATTTCTGATACAAGCGGACAAATTATCTCAGTATTTATCTCACTAATTTCTTGTTCACGTGCCATTTGGACAAGTAAAATAATACATTTTCAAATTTTACTTGCTCAAACAGAAAATTTACTTGCCCAAAAAGAATAAATGTGAAACAAAAGACAAAATAAATGTGCTCCTCAAAGTTACTGCTCGTTTCTAGATCAGATTTACATGTAAGAAACTTCAGAAATGTTAGTTGCCCGATTGTAGATAACTGATGACATTTTACTTGCCCGCCATCAATTTATACTTGCAATGGGCAAGCGGGCAAGTAGTAGTGCTGAGCCCTGTTTACTGGCATACAATGCTGATAGAGCATTCTGATCTGACTGTGAGGTGACTAGCCCTGTTTACTGGCATACAATGCTGATAGAGCATTCTGATCTGACTGTGAGGTGACTAGCCCTGTTTACTGGCATACAATGCTGATAGAGCATTCTGATCTGACTGTGAGGTGACTAGCCCTGTTTACTGGCATACAATGCTGATAGAGCATTCTGATCTGACTGTGAGGTGACTAGCCCTGTTTACTGGCATACAATGCTGATAGAGCATTCTGATCTGACTGTGAGGTGACTAGCCCTGTTTACTGGCATACAATGCTGATAGAGCATTCTGATCTGACTGTGAGGTGACTAGCCCTGTTTACTGGCATACAATGCTGATAGAGCATTCTGATCTGACTGTGAGGTGACTAGCCCTGTTTACTGGCATACAATGCTGATAGACCATTCTGATCTGACTGTGAGGTGACTAGCCCTGTTTACTGGCATACAATGCTGATAGACCATTCTGATCTGACTGTGAGGTGACTAGCCCTGTTTACTGGCATACAATGCTGATAGAGCATTCTGATCTGACTGTGAGGTGACTAGCCCTGTTTACTGGCATACAATGCTGATAGAGCATTCTGATCTGACTGTGAGGTGACTAGCCCTGTTTACTGGCATACAATGCTGATAGAGCATTCTGATCTGACTGTGAGGTGACTAGCCCTGTTTACTGGCATACAATGCTGATAGAGCATTCTGATCTGACTGTGAGGTGACTAGCCCTGTTTACTGGCATACAATGCTGATAGAGCATTCTGATCTGACTGTGAGGTGACTAGCCCTGTTTACTGGCATACAATGCTGATAGAGCATTCTGATCTGACTGTGAGGTGACTAGCCCTGTTTACTGGCATACAATGCTGATAGAGCATTCTGATCTGACTGTGAGGTGACTAGCCCTGTTTACTGGCATACAATGCTGATAGACCATTCTGATCTGACTGTGAGGTGACTAGCCCTGTTTACTGGCATACAATGCTGATAGACCATTCTGATCTGACTGTGAGGTGACTAGCCCTGTTTACTGGCATACAATGCTGATAGAGCATTCTGATCTGACTGTGAGGTGACTAGCCCTGTTTACTGGCATACAATGCTGATAGAGCATTCTGATCTGACTGTGAGGTGACTAGCCCTGTTTACTGGCATACAATGCTGATAGACCATTCTGATCTGACTGTGAGGTGACTAGCCCTGTTTACTGGCATACAATGCTGATAGAGCATTCTGATCTGACTGTGAGGTGACTAGCCCTGTTTACTGGCATACAATGCTGATAGACCATTCTGATCTGACTGTGAGGTGACTAGCCCTGTTTACTGGCATACAATGCTGATAGAGCATTCTGATCTGACTGTGAGGTGACTAGCCCTGTTTACTGGCATACAATGCTGATAGAGCATTCTGATCTGACTGTGAGGTGACTAGCCCTGTTTACTGGCATACAATGCTGATAGAGCATTCTGATCTGACTGTGAGGTGACTAGCCCTGTTTACTGGCATACAATGCTGATAGAGCATTCTGATCTGACTGTGAGGTGACTAGCCCTGTTTACTGGCATACAATGCTGATAGAGCATTCTGATCTGACTGTGAGGTGACTTACTTGGGGTTGATCCATCTGAGTGGATATGAGCATTAGGGTTGGGGTTAGGGATAGGGATAGGGCATTCTGATCAGACTGTGAGGTGACTTACTTTGAGTTGATCCATCTGAGTGGATTAGAGTATTAGGGTTGGGGTTAGGGATAGGGCATTCTGATCTGACTGTGAGTAGACTAGTCTTACTTTGAGTTGATCCATCTGAGTGGATTGGAGCATTAGGGTTGGGGTTAGGGATAGGGATATGGATAGGACATTCTGATCTGACTGTGAGTTGACTTACTTTGAGTTGATCCATCCGAGTGGATTAGAGTATTAGGGTTGGGGTTAGGGATAGGGATAGGGCATTCTGATCAGACTGTGAGGTGACTTACTTTGAGTTGATCCATCTGAGTGGATTGGAGCATTAGGGTTAGGATAAGGTTAGGCATTCTGATCCGACTGTGAGGTGACTTACTTGGGGTTGATCCATCTGAGTCTGTCGGCCTGCACTATTTCATTGTATGTTGCATCATAGCCGGTGTACTCTATCACAAAGAACTGGAAACAAATGAAACAATATTGTAGATAAATTACTTCTCTCCACCTTTCCGGTTAAACAAAATATATTCACAACAATTAGGTCGGTAATATCAAAGAGCTATTATATAGATGGAGTCACAACAGATTCAAATCCTTTACTAGATGTTCGATGCCGCCACTGTAAACTATGCAGTGAATGTGCTCATTTGAATGGGACCTGAACTTAACTTGCAGCTGGAAACACAAAGACGTTTCGGTTGATTACATACGCATTGGCACATTTCAAAGAGAGGTGTGCTTTGTTATTATAATAACTTTTCGCAAACCCGAACTCAACTAATTCGAGTAC
Organism: Echinarachnius parma; assembly: GCA_037951105.1. Lineage (NCBI taxonomy): Eukaryota > Metazoa > Echinodermata > Echinoidea > Clypeasteroida > Echinarachniidae > Echinarachnius > Echinarachnius parma. Next base: position 32,113 of record JBAMJV010000744.1, on the reverse strand, counting down.
TTCTTTATTATAGATAGCAAATACGCGCGAAATAAAAAAAATGTGTGGAAATTGAAATATTCATGATGAAAATTAACGTAGTTGGCATGCGTTGGCACTATTGCGACGTATCTTATCAATTAGAGTGATATCTCAAGATTATTTTGTGTTGATGTCAATTTGTCGAAAATGATCGAAAGTTGATAAACAATGCTTCAAAGAATCATATTAATTCAAGATATATCTGGATTTTTTCTCAATTCATGTAGGAATTTAATACAATTACATCTCTATTTGACGACGCGTTCATCAAGTCTACTACTAATCATGCAATAGTCACAAATAAATGAAAATTCGTTGAATTATCATGAAATTAAAAAATCGTCAGGAATTAATAAGCAAGTCCTTGGTTTCACTCGGCGGCATCGAAGATCGAACTTCAAATAAACCGCAAAGCCCCACTTCTCCTTTTGTTCGCCTTTAGAATAAAGACAGGGATTAGTGACAGTTGTGACTCCATCGATGGTAACTCCTTGGTAATATTGACTTTGACTACATACAAAAAATGACAAAAATGTTTCCAATGTGCAGCAAGTTCCAATTGCTTGATTAATAATCAAATATAAACAAACTACAAACACAATCTTAGAAGATTTTTTATGTGACTAGACAGAGATACAGAAGTACACAGTCTACATATCATTGAATGTGTGCATCTGATAGGAATATAGTCTACATATCATTGACTGTGTGTATCTGATAGGAACACAGTCTACATATCATTGAATGTGTGTATCTGATAGAAACATAGTCTATGGAACGTAGTCTACGCATCATTGAATGTATGTATCTTATAGGAACATAGTCTACACATCATACGACCCGTCCACACACACAGAAATAATCGCGATTCAAATATCGAAATTAGAATCGTGATCAAAATTTATTAAGTATTTCACTTTGTGTGAATGGGCAAAAATAATTTTGAAATGTGGATCGCGATTCAAATTGCACTAATTACATCTTTGTGAACGGCCCTATTGAATGTGTGTATCTGTAAAATACACTTAAAATGGCACTTATTACATCTGTGTGAACGAGCCTATTGAATATGTGTATCCGTAAAACACACTTAAAATGGCACTTATTACGTTTATGAGAACAGGCCTATTGAATATGTGTATCCATAAAACGCACTTAAAATGGCACTTATTACGTCTGTTTGAACGAGCCTATTGAATGTGTGTATCCGTAAAATACAGTCAAACCTGTCTATAGTGGCCACCCAAGGGAGACAAGAAATGTGGCCACTGTAGACAGGTGACCTCTATAGACAGGTTCAATTACACTGTTTTTCTCTGCAAGGGATCACTTTGAGTGGCCACTATAGGCAGGTTGGCTGCTATAGACAGGTGGCCGCTAAGACAGGTTTGACTGTACACTTAAAATGGCACTTATTACATCTGTGTGAACGAGCCTATTGAATATGTGTATCCGTAAAACACACTTAAAATGGCACTTATTACGTTTATGAGAACAGGCCTATTGAATATGTGTATCCATAAAACGCACTTAAAATGGCACTTATTACGTCTGTTTGAACGAGCCTATTGAATGTGTGTATCCGTAAAATACACTTAAAATGGCACTTATTACATCTGTGTGAACGAGCCTATTGAATATGTGTATCCGTAAAACACACTTAAAATGGCACTTATTACGTTTATGAGAACAGGCCTATTGAATATGTGTATCCATAAAACGCACTTAAAATGGCACTTATTACGTCTGTTTGAACGAGCCTATTGAATATGAATATCTGTAAAACGCACTTAAAATGGCACTTATTACGTCTGTGTGAACGGGTCTATTGAATGTGTGTATACATGTGTAAGAATGACATACCTCTCCCTTGACCATCTGTATCTTGGCCCTCCACCAGCCACAAGGCTCCCCTTCAAACGACCTGGAATACACCTGTTACACAAACAGAGCAATACAAATTAGTCAAATTACAAATGTATGTTTAAAATGACCTGGCTGCACCGATATTCAGAAACCTCACTAGCTTAGTTCCTCGCTAAGTGTATTTTAAATGTGCAGTTTATTGAGCAACAAACACTTTTCCTAGTCCCCAACTAGGGTTAGCTGGTTAAGCCTTAGGTACACAATACGTTAACCGTAGTTAGCAACTAAAAGATATTGTGTTTAATTCTTAGCTACATCATCCAAAATAGATTTAGCAAGGTACTAAGCTAGCTGGCATTTATGAATATGGGCCCTGGAATAAACCTGTATTATCAACAAAGTATTACAGTAATGTGCTTCAAACGCCCTGGTATACAGCCCCTTATCAACAAGGTAATACAAATTAGTCAACTTAAAATGTCTTGATTGCGATGGCTTCTCTGGTGTTGCCGATTCCTGGGTGAAGCTTCTGGTAGTGCCATGATATTGTTCTGAAAAGAACTGTTCAAAACGCCAGTTTCAAACGACCTGGAATACACCTGTTACACAAACAAAGCAATACAAATCAGTAACCTTAAAAATGTCTTGATTGTGATGGCTTCCATGGTGTTGATGATGACTGGGTGAAGCTTCCGGTAGCACCATGTTGTAGTTCTGAAAAGAACTGTTAAAAACGCTGGTTTCATATGACCTGTAATACACCTGTTTCTTAAATAATCAAACTTGAGAACATCTGTTTTAAAATGACAACAAAATTCAATCTGGAATAAACCAATAATAAAACAATATCACGGTCTTTAGTTAGATATTGTCAGGTTCATGTTAGTAGTACAATACATGTAAAAATGCTCAATAGTAACAGTTCATTGAAATAAAACTCGAGTTCAGGCAAAAATACAAAACAAACTTAATACAGAATCAACATGTGTTTTTATACTGCTGTGCATTTATGCCATGTCAACAATACATGTAGCTTTGATAAATAAATGGTTCAATTTTGTCTTATAGCATGGATCAAGAAGGATTATATGAAAAGGTGATAAGAAATGGCCTTACCTCCACCTCATCTCCCTCCTTGAACTCCTGGACATCCCTTGGAGCAGCCTCTGGAGGCAGCCGCACTACATTGATAGGAACCCTTCTCTCAGCTGTCCAGCTAGAAACAAGGTAGAACATAGAAACCAAATCAAACACAGTTATTAGAAACAAGGTAGAACATAGAAACCAAATCAAACACAGTTATAGATCCCCTCCCCCCTTCTAGACCTCCTGGCCATCCCTTGGAGCAGCCTCTGGAGGCAGCCGCACTACATTGATAGGAACCCTTCTCTCAGCTGTCCAACTAGAAACAAGGAAGAACAAAGAAATCAAACACAGTTATAGATCCCCTCGCCTTCTAGACCTCCTGACCATCCCTTAGAGCGGCCTGGCCATCCCTTGGAGCAGCCTCTGGAGGGAGCCGCACTACATTAATGGGAACCCTTCTCTCTGCTGTCCAGCTAGAAACAAGGTAGAACATAGAAATCAAATCAAACACAGTTATTAGAAACAAGGTAGAACATAGAAACCAAATCAAACACAGTTATAGATCCCCTCCCCCCTTCTAGGCCTCCTGGCCATCCCTTGGAGCAGCCTCTGGAGGGAGCCACACTACATTGATAGGAACCCTTCTCTCTGCTTTCCAGCTAGAAACAAGGTAGAACATAGAAACCAAATCAAACACAGTTATAGATCCCCTCCCCCCTTCTAGGCCTCCTGGCCATCCCTTGGAGCGGCCTGGCCATCCCTTGGAGCAGCCTCTGGAGGGAGCCACACTACATTGATAGGAACCCTTCTCTCTGCTTTCCAGCTAGAAACAAGGTAGAACATAGAAACCAAATCAAACACAGTTATAGATCCCCTCCCCCCGTCTAGACCTCCTGGCCATCCCTTGGAGCGGCCTGGCCATCCCTTGGAGCAGCCTCTGGAGGGAACCGCACTACATTGATAGGAACCCTTCTCTCTGCTGTCCAACTACAAACAAGGTAGAACATAGAAAGCAAATCAAACACAGTTATAGATCCCCTCCCCTTCTAGACCTCCTGGCCATCCCTTGGAGCAGCCTCTGGAGGGAGCCGCACTACATTGATAGGAACCCTTCTCTCAGCTGTCCAACTAGAAACAAGGTAGAACATAGAAAGCAAATCAAACACAGTTATATATCCCCTCCCCCTTCTAGACCTGGCCATCCCTTGGAGCAGCCTCTGGAGCGAGCCGCACAACATTGATGGGAACCCTTCTCTCAGCTGTCCAGCTAGAAACAAGGTAGAACATAGAAAGCAAATCAAACACATTAGAAACAAGGTAGAACATAGAAACCAAATCAAACACAGTTATTAGAAACAAGCAATGCAGGAATTTATTTTTTGTTTTAGGGGGCTACTTTTTCAATCTAATGGATATCACAAAATATTTAACATAATACCCTATGGTAATTTGTAGGGGCTACCTACTGAATTTAGGGGGCTATTTTGAAAAATCGCCTTCAGCCCCCGTATATTTCCTACCCTGGAAACAAGGTAGAACACAGAAATCAAATAAAACAGTTATAGTCCAAACATTGGAAACTGAATTTAGGGGGCTATTTTGAAAAATCGCCTTCAGCCCCCGTATATTTCCTACCCTGGAAACAAGGTAGAACACAGAAATCAAATAAAACAGTTATAGTCCAAACATTGGAAACATTATCGGAAATAATATCGCTAGTGATATTGGTGATATATTGTCATTTTAGCCTCTGAAGAAGATTCTGCTAGGATCACAAATGTAGGCTCGATATTGACTCATGAAGTTTAAATATACTCACTTGTTTTCAAATGCAATGCTCACTTCCTCTTCAAAGATGTTCAGCAGTACAGCCTGTAATATAGAACAAAACAAACACAACAATAACAAATCTTGTCAGTTGTAAACTTCTAAAGGAGTGTTGTTGTTAAAGGGATAGTTGAGTTTTGGTAGAGAGGGCGCTAGACTACTTTTTTTTTGTGTGAGGTAATGAAAAACTGAGTGTAAAATTTGAAAGAGCATAATATTTAAATAATTAAATCATCTTTGTTTGATCAAAATCGGTTCAGAGACGGCTGAAATATCCATAAATATAACAATTTGTAATAAAGCTGGGGCCCCAGGTTTATTAGAAAATTTTGAACCAGCCGTTAACAATTTTAAAAAATGCTTCCTCTTTTCAAAAAGTTACAAAATAGATATTTAAATAGTTGTTGGTTATTTCTCTATCTAATCACTATTTCAACAAAGCATCACATGCACAATATTTTATTCAAAATGGTTGAAACTGACGAGTGTTTAGAGAGCGCCCTCTTACGTTTTAACGGCTCTTTTGGAATGATAACATGATCTTTACTACGTCATTTGTAATTTTGTGTTCCTTTCTAGTTATAACTATTAGTTTGTAATGTAATGATGCAGGTTTTGGTTACTAAAATTCAGTTTCACCAAAACTGTACTCTCCTTACCAGAACTGGTCTTCTTAAATTGTGTTAAAATTTAAGACTTTTAGATGGAACATCAAGTGTCGACTATTGGCTGTAAACAAACAAACATTGGTTCAAACTATGAAGTACAAATGTACCATGTGCAAACCGATGCCTGCTGAAAGATGTACACTGTTTACCAATGTTCAAAGAGGTAGACACTTTGCTAAATACATCAAACAAAGGTCTGTTTAACATGGTGAAAATTAGTTGGTACCTAATGTTTGTGGGCACAACCATATCATTAGAAATTATTGTTTTCCATTTTTTTTCTTGTATACAAGCTTGGTTATTACATAAACTTCCTTTGTGAATTTGATCCATTGTGAGTGTGTTCAATGACTTGAGAAAAGTGCTTCTAAAGAGATAATGATAGAAGGCAGGGCCTGACATAAGCACTTGCCCTATTACATGTACCTGGGGAAAGTAAAATAAGAAGTCTAGTTTGCTTGCTTGATCAGGAAACTAACATGTATGTTCAACTATGAGAGAACAATGTGTACATGCAATTCATTACTTATGTAAATCTCACCAAGAACTACATGTAAGCAGGCAAGTGGGGGAAACAGTTTGTGTGGGGACTTGTCTAATACCATTTTCATAGTGGCCTTACCGATGAAAATACCGATGGAATTTCTTATGTAAACAACGATGAAATCGCCACTTCCCTCTGTCGCATTCATGGTGAGGGGGAATTCAATCGCCTTGTGCATCCACTATACTTTCAATACATTTTTTAGTGATCCGTTTTAAATATTGTTTTGTTCATCATTTGGTTTTATATGCTTTATAATAAATATATTATTATGCTTTATAATAAATATATTATTATAACGATGTACATGAATTTAATTTTTTTTTTAAACCTTTATATTCATGCAACATACAAGTAAAACGAATCAATTTACAGTATCCGTCAAAATAAACTAACCGATTTAACGCGTTTACTGTTAGCTAAATAAATAACGCGTTAGTAACGCGTTAGAAATCTCTAACGCGTTAGAAGTTTCCTAACGCGTTAGGAATTTCCCTAACGCGTTAGGAATTTCCCTAACGCGTTAGGAAGATCCCTAACGCGTTAGGAAGGTCCCTAACGCGTTAGGAGGTCCCTAACGCGTTAGGAAGGTCCCTAACGCGTTAGGAAGTTCCCTAACGCGTTTGGAAGACAAGTTTCGTTTCGTTTTCATCAGCAATTAGTTTGATTGCGTGTTCTTATTTTTAACGCGATGTTTGATATTTATTTTGTGTCATTTTCTCGTAGCGCACATTGTTTCTTTGTCCGCTAATATTGAGATCTATTCATTACCTTTTCCAGACAACTTTCGTTTCGTTTTCATCAGCAATTAGTTTGATTGCGTGTTCTTATTTTTAACGCGATGTTTGAGATTTATTTTGAGTCATTTTCTCGTAGCGCACATTGTTACTTTGTCCGCTAATATTAAGATCTATTCATTACCTTTTCCAGACAAGTTTCGTTTCGTTTTCATCAGCAATTAGTTTGTTTGCGTGTTCTTATTTTTAACGCGATGTTTGAGATTTATTTTGTGTCATTTTCTCGTAGCGCACATTGTTACTTTGTCCGCTAATGAGATCTATTCATTACCTTTTCCAGACAAGTTTCGTTTCGTTTTCATCAGCAATTAGTTTGATTGCGTGTTCTTATTTTTAACGCGATGTTTGAGATTTATTTTGTGTCATTTTCTCGTAGCGCACATTGTTACTTTGTCCGCTAATATTAAGATCTATTCATTACCTTTTCCAGACAAGTTTCGTTTCGTTTTCATCAGCCATTAGTTTGATTGCGTGTTCTTATTTTTAACGCGATGTTTGAGATTTATTTTGAGTCATTTTCTCGTAGCGCACATTGTTACTTTGTCCGCTAATATTAAGATCTATTCATTACCTTTTCCAGACAAGTTTCGTTTCGTTTTCATCAGCAATTTGTTTGCGTGTTCTTATTTTTAACGCGATGTTTGAGATTTATTTTGTGTCATTTTCTCGTAGCGCACATTGTTACTTTGTCCGCTAATATTGAGATCTATTCATTACCTTTTCCAGACAAGTTTCGTTTCGTTTTCATCAGCAATTAGTTTGATTGCGTCTTCTTATTTTTAACGCGATGTTTGAGATTTATTTTGTGTCATTTTCTCGTAGCGCACATTGTTACTTTGTCCGCTAATATTAAGATCTATTCATTACCTTTTCCAGACAAGTTTCGTTTCGTTTTCATCAGCAATTAGTTTGATTGCGTGTTCTTATTTTTAACGCGATGTTTGAGATTTATTTTGTGTCATTTTCTCGTAGCGCACATTGTTACTTTGTCCGCTATTGAGATCTATTCATTACCTTTTCCAGACAACTTTCGTTTCGTTTTCATCAGCAATTAGTTTGATTGCGTGTTCTTATTTTTAACGCGATGTTTGAGATTTATTTTGTGTCATTTTCTCGTAGCGCACATTGTTACTTTGTCCGCTAATATTAAGATCTATTCATTACCTTTTCCAGACAAGTTTCGTTTCGTTTTCATCAGCAATTAGTTTGATTGCGTGTTCTTATTTTTAACGCGATGTTTGAGATTTATTTTGTGTCATTTTCTCGTAGCGCACATTGTTACTTTGTCCGCTAATGAGATCTATTCATTACCTTTTCCAGACAAGTTTCGTTTCGTTTTCATCAGCAATTAGTTTGATTGCGTGTTCTTATTTTTAACGCGATGTTTGAGATTTATTTTGTGTCATTTTCTCGTAGCGCACATTGTTACTTTGTCCGCTAATATTAAGATCTATTCATTACCTTTTCCAGACAAGTTTCGTTTCGTTTTCATCAGCAATTAGTTTGTTTGCGTGTTCTTATTTTTAACGCGATGTTTGAGATTTATTTTGTGTCATTTTCTCGTAGCGCACATTGTTACTTTGTCCGCTATTGAGATCTATTCATTACCTTTTCCAGACAAGTTTCGTTTCGTTTTCATCAGCAATTAGTTTGATTGCGTGTTCTTATTTTTAACGCGATGTTTGAGATTTATTTTGTGTCATTTTCTCGTAGCGCACATTGTTACTTTGTCCGCTAATATTAAGATCTATTCATTACCTTTTCCAGACAAGTTTCGTTTCGTTTTCATCAGCAATTAGTTTGTTTGCGTGTTCTTATTTTTAACGCGATGTTTGAGATTTATTTTGTGTCGTTTTCTCGTAGCGCACATTGTTACTTTGTCCGCTATTGAGATCTATTCATTACCTTTTCCAGACAAGTTTCGTTTCGTTTTCATCAGCAATTAGTTTGATTGCGTGTTCTTATTTTTAACGCGATGTTTGAGATTTATTTTGTGTCATTTTCTCGTAGCGCACATTGTTACTTTGTCCGCTAATATTAAGATCTATTCATTACCTTTTCCAGACAAGTTTCGTTTCGTTTTCATCAGCAATTAGTTTGTTTGCGTGTTCTTATTTTTAACGCGATGTTTGAGATTTAGTTTGTGTCATTTTCTCGTAGCGCACATTGTTACTTTGTCCGCTAATATTGAGATCTATTCATTACCTTTTCCAGACAAGTTTCGTTTCGTTTTCATCAGCAATTAGTTTGATTGCGTGTTCTTATTTTTAACGCGATGTTTGATATTTATTTTGTGTCATTTTCTCGTAGCGCACATTGTTACTTTGTCCGCTAATATTAAGATCTATTCATTACCTTTTCCAGACAACTTTCGTTTCGTTTTCATCAGCAATTAGTTTGATTGCGTGTTCTTATTTTTAACGCGATGTTTGAGATTTAATTTGTGTCATTTTCTCGTAGCGCACATTGTTACTTTGTCCGCTAATATTAAGATCTATTCATTACCTTTTCCAGACAACTTTCGTTTCGTTTTCATCAGCAATTAGTTTGATTGCGTGTTCTTATTTTTAACGCGATGTTTGAGATTTAATTTGTGTCATTTTCTCGTAGCGCACATTGTTACTTTGTCCGCTAATATTAAGATCTATTCATTACCTTTTCCAGACAAGTTTCGTTTCGTTTTCATCAGCAATTAGTTTGTTTGCGTGTTCTTATTTTTAACGCGATGTTTGAGATTTATTTTGTGTCGTTTTCTCGTAGCGCACATTGTTACTTTGTCCGCTATTGAGATCTATTCATTACCTTTTCCAGACAAGTTTCGTTTCGTTTTCATCAGCAATTAGTTTGATTGCGTGTTCTTATTTTTAACGCGATGTTTGAGATTTATTTTGTGTCATTTTCTCGTAGCGCACATTGTTACTTTGTCCGCTAATATTAAGACCTATTCATTACCTTTTCCAGACAAGTTTCGTTTCGTTTTCATCAGCAATTAGTTTGTTTGCGTGTTCTTATTTTTAACGCGATGTTTGAGATTTAGTTTGTGTCATTTTCTCGTAGCGCACATTGTTACTTTGTCCGCTAATATTGAGATCTATTCATTACCTTTTCCAGACAAGTTTCGTTTCGTTTTCATCAGCAATTAGTTTGATTGCGTGTTCTTATTTTTAACGCGATGTTTGATATTTATTTTGTGTCATTTTCTCGTAGCGCACATTGTTACTTTGTCCGCTAATATTAAGATCTATTCATTACCTTTTCCAGACAAGTTTCGTTTCGTTTTCATCAGCAATTAGTTTGTTTGCGTGTTCTTATTTTTAACGCGATGTTTGAGATTTATTTTGTGTCGTTTTCTCGTAGCGCACATTGTTACTTTGTCCGCTATTGAGATCTATTCATTACCTTTTCCAGACAAGTTTCGTTTCGTTTTCATCAGCAATTAGTTTGATTGCGTGTTCTTATTTTTAACGCGATGTTTGAGATTTATTTTGTGTCATTTTCTCGTAGCGCACATTGTTACTTTGTCCGCTAATATTAAGACCTATTCATTACCTTTTCCAGACAAGTTTCGTTTCGTTTTCATCAGCAATTAGTTTGTTTGCGTGTTCTTATTTTTAACGCGATGTTTGAGATTTAGTTTGTGTCATTTTCTCGTAGCGCACATTGTTACTTTGTCCGCTAATATTGAGATCTATTCATTACCTTTTCCAGACAAGTTTCGTTTCGTTTTCATCAGCAATTAGTTTGATTGCGTGTTCTTATTTTTAACGCGATGTTTGATATTTATTTTGTGTCATTTTCTCGTAGCGCACATTGTTACTTTGTCCGCTAATATTAAGATCTATTCATTACCTTTTCCAGACAACTTTCGTTTCGTTTTCATCAGCAATTAGTTTGATTGCGTGTTCTTATTTTTAACGCGATGTTTGAGATTTAATTTGTGTCATTTTCTCGTAGCGCACATTGTTACTTTGTCCGCTAATATTGAGATCTATTCATCAATACAAAATGTGTCGCAAGCTAGATCAACAAAATTATCGTTTTCATATCCTCAGTCTTTTACTATCGGCCGACTGTTAAAGATCGCAGTTAAATGTAGAAGAGAACATGAAAACGATAGATTTGTTGATCTATAGTCGCCAGCAAGCTGGGATTCAGGGGAAAGCTGGATTGAAAATAAGTTTATACTCTCGTGTAAAAATATATAAATATACGCAACCTGGAAGGGGCCGTTTTCGATAGAGTAAATACAATCTTACAAAAACGTATAACCCGCTTGATAATTTTATGTTGTCATATCATGTGACGATGTATGTATTATCATGACTTTGTTGATGGTGGTTGTATTTGTCTAACTATATACCGATCAGTTGTTGATGATTATGACTGACAGTGATGACTAAATAAAAGCATGTAAATACAAAAATAATCATGGAGGCTGGACGATATCGGGAACCATCAAGGCTGCATGACGCTCGAGTATATCCGAGGTAAGCATGCCAGGTAGGTAATCTGCTAGTAAAGTTGTATGAATATTATAATTTCATTATACAGGCCGTGAACAAAAGTATGTGTATTGTGCATTGGTGTAGACCGAGCTAATCCGACCGTGAGAATGCGGCAGTTGTTTCCAAGAAAGACAGTACGTGTGCGCGCGGTAGAGTGAGGAATAATGGTAAACAAGTCGCCAACCAGTTCCAACTTCACAGGGGCCGCGGAAAGGTGGGGGACTGACCACATTTTAAGTGTTATTTAATGCTTATGTATTTTATTGTTTAAGCCAAAAAAAGTGTGGGGGCTGCATCCCCACCCCCCGCTCCCGCGGCCCCTGCCTGCTTCATGCCGCATTATATTACGGGTTCGATCGTTCATTGTATTGCAAGCTCAACTGTGATTACTTTTAGTTACGTTCCTCACGTAAAACTAATAATCGCCGAATCATTGTTGGTACATGTTTGATAATAATTACTTCGTACCGCGAATAGAGTCATGCTTCGAGAGAAAACACAGTATTTTTGAAACACGAAACGAATCATGCAGCCGCAAATGAGTCATGAATAAGCTCGCAATTTAAAGTTGTATCGCAAAATTTATCGTTGTGCTGTCTTTCTTGAGATGTGAACAGTGGTGTAGCGACGGGCACGCCCCCCCCCCCCCCCCCCAAAAAAAAATAAATAAAAATTGAAAAGCAATAGAAAACATAAGCAGGGGACATTATTTGAACAAACATAGAAATACATAAGGTGTGCGCCCCCCCCCCCCCAATCCGTCCGACCACGCTACGCCACTATGTAAAGGTAGTTTATTGGAAAATAATTTAATATCTATCATGGACTTGACAAAGTTACGACGATTGTGATATTTGTTCTGAGAAACCTAGTAGTTTACGGGCAGAGTTGAATCCGTTTGGTAAAGCCAAAGGCTTCTAGTTTGGCTTTGACCAGATAGTCGGGACTGCACTGACGTGTTTTGTTTTTTGTTTTTTGGAGGGGGGGGGGGGGGGGGGGACACAATAATTTGCGTACTTCTCATAACAAAAGTCGGACCAAAATGTCCCCAGTTTGTCATCGCCTTTTTTTGGTCTTTATTTTGTCGTATATTATTAAATTATTTCATGATCTGTCATCTCGCCATGTCCGTCATTGGGATCCCTTTGATCGTCTCTAAATGAAAACAAATAAAACATGTTAGATTATATTATAACAAGTATTCACGTTATTATTATGAATATGATTCAGAGTGATATTATGTGATTTCCTCCGATCATAATACGACAGTAATATTACATTACGGGTTTCCCCATCGATGGTTTTCCCGCGCGTGCGGACGTAAAGCCACGTGCATGCGATTATGCAAGGTGCTCGGCGACTCGGAGCGCGCGCCTAGGCCAATTGGCTTGGCGGCCAGCGCCGCAGCACGCCAGCGCCACTGGCCGCCCTTCCTTAGCGTGCTTCCCGCCCGATCCATATTATGGGCTTTTCGCAAGAAACTGAGTTAATTCTGAATAGTCTGGAACTATTTCCCCGTAAATATTAATATGCACATCTATCGGCGTCAATATGTGTAATATTATTGGCATATAATAAGAGCAATGTCAGCCCTAAACACTGCATTTTGCCAATGTTTGCGACTTTGCGCGATTGCGTGATTTTACCGGGCCGTGTTCCGGTCCGGTCTGGAGACCATAGAAAAAAATGCTTATAACACGAAATTATCATATATTTGTAAGAAGATGTGTTATGTTATTTTTTTGTTTTTCATTTTCGGGCAAGAAAGTTATCAATTCGGGCAAGTAAAATGTAAAAAAACCTGATTTTACTTGCCCGACTGGGCAAGTGAAAAAAGTTAGAGTGGAGTCATAGATCACCAAATTATATTCATAGCGTTGCAAAACGAATCGTATGCACAAGAAAATGAAAGACTATAATCATCATTTCAGATTTATTTCGTGCCATGTTCTTGTAGCGAAAATGTTTACTTAGCTTGCTAACATTATTTTGTTCGTCGATTGCAATTTAGGTCATTTTGAGGAAAAGTCGGTATATGGGCTGAAAATTGAATACGGTACACGTCAAAGAGTTTTCCATAGAGAATATAAGTAGCAGGCCATTCATTGATGCGCCCGCACCCCTTCTCCCGTGAATGGAGAGTAGCCACTTCATCGCACAATGAGAACAATAGCCAGAGATTATCGGACGCCGCGATGTAGGCCTACATTGTAGTGTTGCGTAACATCCTGAAGATAGTGGGGGGGGGGGGGGGGGGGGGGGGGGTTCATATAATTACTTGAGAATGCATGGCATTGTTTGCATCATTCAGTATATAACACAAAGTATGTAGCGAAATAAATTAATCAACATGATTGTTTCATATTCACGGTAAAATCAACATAATTAAAAATGGCATATTTATATTCATTTAATTCAGTGCAGTGTGATTATTCAAAACGTTGTCAGTTATTACAATCAATGCGTTACATATTTCATCAATCACAAAATTATATTCATAGCGTTGCACAACAAAACATATGAGCACAAGAAACTGAAAGACTATATCGAAACGGAGTCTTGTAAAAGATACATTTAAAAACAGTATAGTTTGTAAAAATGGAAAGAGGGTAAAGTCCTTCCCGTGCGAATGTTGGCATATAAGGCAATGCCTATCTCTGATTCATTAGCCTAGCCCCTAGGCCACACGTCTATGTGGCGAAAGCTCCTTTGGTAATAGTTTTGCCTTCTCCGTTCTATAAATGACTGGCAAGAAAACAATATGCGCTACGAGAAAATGACACAAAATAAATCTCAAACATCGCGTTAAAAATAAGAACACGCAATCAAACTAATTGCTGATGAAAACTAAACGAAATTTGTCTGGAAAAGGTAATGAATAGATCTCAATATTAGCGGACAAAGTAACAATGTGCGCTACGAGAAAATGACACAAAATAAATCTCAAACATCGCGTTAAAAATAAGAACACGCAATCAAACTAATTGCTGATGAAAACGAAAAGAAATTTGTCTGGAAAAGGTAATTAAATAGATCTTAATATTGGCGGACAAAGTAACAATGTGCGCTACGAGAAAATGACACAAAATAAAACTCAAACATCGCGTTAAAAATAAGAACACGCAAAGAAACTAATTGCTGATGAAAACGAAACGAAACTTGTCTGGAAAAGGTAATGAATAGATCTCAATATTAGCGGACAAAGTAACAATGTGCGCTACGATAAAATGACACAAAATAAATCTCAAACATTGCGTTAAAAATAAGAACACGCAATCAAACTAATTGCTGATGAAAACTAAACGAAATTTGTCTGGAAAAGGTAATGAATAGATCTTATCAATATTAGCGGACAAAGTAACAATGTGCGCTACGATAAAATGACACAAAATAAATCTCAAACATCGCGTTAAAAATAAGAACACGCAATCAAACTAATTGCTGATGAAAACGAAAAGAAACTTGTCTGGAAAAGGTAATTAAATAGATCTTAATATTAGCGGACAAAGTAACAATGTGCGCTACGAGAAAATGACACAAAATAAATCTCAAACTTCACGTTTTATCATTGCAAAATAAGAAGACGCAATCAAACTAATTGCTGATGAAAACGAAACGAAACTTGTCTGGAAAAGGTAATGAATAGATCTCAAAATAAGCGGACAAAGTAACAATGTGCGCTACGAGAAAATGACACACAATAAATCTCAAACATCGCGTTAAAAATAAGAAGACGCAATCAAACTAATTGCTGATGAAAACTAAACGAAATTTGTCTGGAAAAGGTAATGAATAGATCTTATCAATATTAGCGGACAAAGTAACAATGTGCGCTACGATAAAATGACACAAAATAAATCTCAAACATCGCGTTAAAAATAAGAACACGCAATCAAACTAATTGCTGATGAAAACGAAAAGAAATTTGTCTGGAAAAGGTAATTAAATAGATCTTGATATTAGCGGACAAAGTAACAATGTGCGCTACTAGAAAATGACACAAAATAAATCTCAAACATCGCGTTAAAAATAAGAACACGCAAACAAACTAATTGCTGATGAAAACGAAACGAAACTTGTCTGGAAAAGGCAATGAATAGATCTCAAAATAAGCGGACAAAGTAACAATGTGCGCTACGAGAAAATGACACAAAATAAATCTCAAACATCGCGTTAAAAATAAGAACACGCAATCAAACTAATTGCTGATGAAAACGAAAAGAAATTTGTCTGGAAAAGGTAATTAAATAGATCTTAATATTAGCGGACAAAGTAACAATGTGCGCTACGAGAAAATGACACAAAATAAATCTCAAACATCGCGTTAAAAATAAGAACACGCAAACAAACTAATTGCTGATGAAAACGAAACGAAACTTGTCTGGAAAAGGTAATGAATAGATCTCAATATTAGCGGACAAAGTAACAATGTGCGCTACGAGAAAATGACACAAAATAAATCTCAAACATTGCGTTAAAAATAAGAACACGCAATCAAACTAATTGCTGATGAAAACTAAACGAAATTTGTCTGGAAAATGTAATGAATAGATCTTATCAATATTAGCGGACAAAGTAACAATGTGCGCTACGATAAAATGACACAAAATAAATCTCAAACATCGCGTTAAAAATAAGAACACGCAAACAAACTAATTGCTGATGAAAACGAAACGAAACTTGTCTGGAAAAGGTAATGAATAGATCTTAATATTAGCGGACAAAGTAACAATGTGCGCTACGAGAAAATGACTCAAAATAAATCTCAAACATCGCGTTAAAAATAAGAACACGCAATCAAACTAATTGCTGATGAAAACGAAAAGAAACTTGTCTGGAAAAGGTAATTAAATAGATCTTAATATTAGCGGACAAAGTAACAATGTGCGCTACAAGAAAATGACACAAAATAAATCTCAAACTTCACGTTTTATCATTGCAAAATAAGAAGACGCAATCAAACTAATTGCTGATGAAAACGAAACGAAACTTGTCTGGAAAAGGTAATGAATAGATCTCAAAATAAGCGGACAAAGTAACAATGTGCGCTACGATAAAATGACACAAATAAATCAGAAACATCGCGTTAAAAATAAGAACACGCAAACAAACTAATTGCTGATGAAAACGAAACTTGTCTGGAAAAGGTAATTAAATAGATCTTAATATTAGCGGACAAAGTAACAATGTGCGCTACGAGAAAATGACACAAAATAAATCTCAAACATCGCATTAAAAATAAGAACACGCAATCAAACTAATTGCTGATGAAAACGAAACAAAACGTGTCTGGAAAAGGTTATTGAATAGATCTCAATATTAGCGGACAAAGTAACAATGTGCGCTACGAGAAAATGACACAAAATAAATCTCAAACATCGCATTAAAAATAAGAACACGCAATCAAACTAATTGCTGATGAAAACGAAAAAAAACGTGTGGAAAAGGTTATTGAATAGATCTCAATATTAGCGGACAAAGTAACAATGTGCGCTACGAGAAAATGACACAAAATAAATCAGAAACATCGCGTTAAAAATAAGAACACGCAATCAAACTAATTGCTGATGAAAACGAAACGAAATTTGTCTGGAAAAGGTACTGAATAGATCTCAATATAAGCGGACAAAGAAACAATGTGCGCTACGAGAAAATGACACAAAATAAATCAGAAACATCGCGTTAAAAATAAGAACACGCAAACAAACTGATTGCTGATGAAAACGAAACGAAACTTGTCTGGAAAAGGTAATTAAATAGATCTTAATATTAGCAGACAAAGTAACAATGTGCGCTACGAGAAAATGACACAAAATAAATCTCAAACATCGCATTAAAAATAAGAACACGCAATCAAACTAATTGCTGATGAAAACGAAACAAAACTTGTCTGGAAAAGGTTATTGAATAGATCTCAATATTAGCGGACAAAGTAACAATGTGCGCTACGAGAAAATGACACAAAATAAATCAGAAACATCGCGTTAAAAATAAGAACACGCAATCAAACTAATTGCTGATGAAAACGAAACGAAATTTGTCTGGAAAAGGTACTGAATAGATCTCAATATAAGCGGACAAAGAAACAATGTGCGCTACGAGAAAATGACACAAAATAAATCAGAAACATCGCGTTAAAAATAAGAACACGCAATCAAACTAATTGCTGATGAAAACGAAAAGAAACTTGTCTGGAAAAGGTAATTGAATAGTTCTTAATATTAGCGGACAAAGTAACAATGTGCGCTACGAGAAAATGACACAAAATAAATCTCAAACATCGCGTTAAAAATAAGAACACGCAATCAAACTAATTGCTGATGAAAACGAAAAGAAATTTGTCTGGAAAAGGTAATTAATAGATCTTAATATTAGCGGACAAAGTAACAATGTGCGCTACGAGAAAATGACACAAAATAAATCAGAAACATCGCGTTAAAAATAAGAACACGCAAACAAACCAATTGCTGATGAAAACGAAACGAAACTTGTCTGGAAAAGGTAATGAATAGATCTTAATATTAACGGACAAAGTAACAATGTGCGCTACGAGAAAATGACACAAAATAAATCAGAAACATCGCGTTAAAAATAAGAACACGCAAACAAACTAATTGCTGATGAAAACGAAACGAAACTTGTCTGGAAAAGGTAATGAATAGATCTTAATATTAGCGGACAAAGTAACAATGTGCGCTACGAGAAAATGACACAAAATAAATCAGAAACATCGCGTTAAAAATAAGAACACGCAATCAAACTAATTGCTGATGAAAACGAAACGAAACTTCTCTGGAAAAGGTAATGAATAGATCTTAATATTAGCGGACAAAGTAACAATGTGCGCTACGAGAAAATGACACAAAATAAATCTCAAACATCGCGTTAAAAATAAGAACACGCAATCAAACTAATTGCTGATGAAAACGAAACGAAACTTGTCTGGAAAAGGTAATGAATAGATCTTAATATTAGCGGACAAAGTAACAATGTGCGCTACGAGAAAATGACACAAAATAAATCAGAAACATCGCGTTAAAAATAATAACACGCAAACAAACTAATTGCTGATGAAAACGAAACGAAACTTGTCTGGAAAAGGTAATGAATAGATATTAATATTAGCGGACAAAGTAACAATGTGCGCTACGAGAAAATGACACAAAATAAATCAGAAACATCGCGTTAAAAATAAGAACACGCAATCAAACTAATTGCTGATGAAAACTAAACTAAACTTCTCTGGAAAAGGTAATGAATAGATCTCAATATTAGCGGACAAAGTAACAATGTGCGCTACGAGAAAATGACACAAAATAAATCTCAAACATTGCGTTCATCATTGCAAAATAAGAACATGCAATCAAACTGATCAAACTGAGAAAATGACTTAGAATCAATCTGAAACATTGTCTTTATTTAAATTACCGTTTGGGACATTGCTGGCGCACTCGGAAAAATTCTAACGCGTTAGGAAACTTTCTAACGCGTTAGGGATTTTTCTAACGCGTTAGGTAACTTCCTAACGCGTTAGGGATCTTCCTAACGCGTTAGGGAACTTCCTAACGCGTTAGGGATTTTTCTAACGCGTTAGGAATCATCCTAACGCGAGTAACGTTTTCAAAACGTTAGAAATATAATTAACGTTTTGAAAACGTTACTCGCGTTAGGGGGGTTAGTTTATTTTGACGTATACTGTATATACGTAAACAAAACGTCAACAAAACACACGTGCACGATACTCGAGGTTCACCTTACACGATGCTGGCGCAGCATAATATTATCGCATGCTATGCCGTGTTCCGAAAAAGCGTGCGTTACACTGCTTTAGCCGGAACAAAATAACGACCTTTGAACATTTTCATCGGTATTTTTCACCCGAACCATTTCATGCTGCCCGTTTCATCGGAGTGACACCGATAGAAAGAGAATTTCTCCTACTCTAAAGTAGGAGAATTTAATCGCCTATTTCTCTTCTTTTCATCGTCTATTCTATCGGCTTTTTCTCCTCTGTACCATTCATTTTTAGTGGCCTTTTCATCGGATGCGTCCGGACGCATCCGATGAAAAGTCCGCCAGCATGAAAACAACATAATGCATTATCAAATATCATTTCTTATTACATTGTATTTCCAAATATTTCATACATGGCACAGCAG
This sequence comes from Echinarachnius parma, assembly GCA_037951105.1. Classification (NCBI taxonomy): domain Eukaryota; kingdom Metazoa; phylum Echinodermata; class Echinoidea; order Clypeasteroida; family Echinarachniidae; genus Echinarachnius; species Echinarachnius parma. Next base: position 12,640 of record JBAMJV010000744.1, on the reverse strand, counting down.
TCACGCACACATTGCATAGTCACCAAATATACTCTGGTTTCAACTGATCAATGCACTTTGATCAGGACTGAGGTATTGCGCAATATCAGCATTACATGAGGCTGATGTTGGTTTGTATTACAACACACTGCACTGCAGGACAATACAACATGATTACTACTGTATTAATGACTGGGGATTCCCCACCGCACATCACAGTGCTAGTGTAGCATGAACTCTGAATGATACACTATCTACATATAGTACGTACATGCATTGCCTACAGTACAGGTTCTATTCTCTGTAGTTTTACAGTTTGCATTCTGATGAATGCAATCCCATATCATCATGGTTGGAACAAGCTATGTTAAGGATTTCCCTAAAAAGTTTTTTTTTTTATTGTTTTTGTGGAATTATGGAAAGCAAGCCCCCCCCACCCCCACATCACTGACTAACAGTCAAATTTAATAAACTGTCTAGTTTGTAAAGTAAATGCTCTCTTATTCAAAATATTTCAAAAGTAAAGCACATGTCAATCAGAATCCATAAAGGGATTATAGATCATGTGATGATGTGAGATGCATCTAGGAAACATTCATATCAAGATGCCTGATATACAAGCACAGACCTTAGCTTTACTGCATGCAGTGACCATTATAATCTCTTCACTGTTCTGTATTCTGTATTGACATACAAAGCTAGATACACCACATACCATGCCTGAGGTGTATGATTTATGTATGATGTGTAGTCATTACAAGGTGCCATGTTTTCTGACACCAAGACCAAGTAAATTAGGATGCATACGTAGCCATAACACAAATAGCACCAGAAGTACAATATAGATGCGTACATGTACATGTAAATATTAGCAACAGAACCAAGACAAGCTGCTTGATGAAGAGAAGATATTCTAAGAATGTGATGTCATGCTTAGACAGCTTGTCAATGCCCACACAAAATAAATGTCTCTCTTTTGAGTCATACTCTCACTTTGACATTCATATTATGGTTAGTTGTCACACAAATAGTTTTACATCAAGTTAGAGCCAAGAAATACATTGAGTATGCACTCCCCAGGGAGTGGAGATGGTGCACACAATGTGTGCTGGTTTGCATTGTATCCTATGACCGGGGTAATAATAAAATTGTAAAGCACTTAGAGATGATTATCAATCGTGATAGGCGCTATATAAATAGTGTTATATTATTATTATTATATACCGTAAAACTCCATGTATAAGACGCACTTTTTTCCGTCGGAAAAATTTCAAAGTGGGGGGGTGCGTCTTATACATTGTACACAGGTATAGCAAAAAAAAAATAATTAAATTAAATTTAAAAAAATTTAAAAAATGCTTTTTTGGGACACCCTGTAGTCATGTTGAATGTGTATACACATGGTTTATGGCATGACAAGAGCTTGCTGTCAGTTGTAGCATTCAGCAACATATACCTTTTTCTCACACAAAAAATATTGGTTACAGATGTAAAAATTGCAAGTTTATTGAGCAGTAATACTGCTGCTAATGAATATTCATACATTCGTGAGCAGCAGTATTAATTAAATATGCAATTTTCTAACCAGTGGTTATAAATTTTGCTCATAATTAAAAATAGTTGTTAGTAAATTTAGAAAATTGCATTATATTTAGTGAGTATTGGTGCTCATGAATATTCATGAAATGAATATGAATATTTATGAGCACCAGTGTTACTGCTAAATAAATGTGCAATTTGTGTACTAACCACTATTTTTATGTGAGAAAATGATGTTGATGAATGCTACATTCAACATTAAGCTATTGTCATGCATGCCCTAGACCAGTGGTATATAAGCATTCCAACAGCACTTCAGGGTCTTTAAAAAAAAAATACAGGGTGTCCCTGTTTTTTTTGTTTGTTTTTTTTTTTTGCTGTGAAAGTTGGGGGTGCGTTTTATACACAGGTGCGTTTTATACACAGGTGCGTCTTATACACGGAGTTTTACGGTAAATACCATTTACAAATTTATTCTTGACACAATAATACTCTTTCATCAGAGACAAGATTATCTAGTCCTAGATACATGTAGAGATTTTAGCCATACTGTACAGCCAGTGTTGATAAACATGATTGTGAATAGGTAAATAGCAAGAGACATAGGCCTCTTTGCAAAAATAGATACAATCGATTGTAAAGTTGCAATTAGTTGTAATTAGTCAGATCATGTGAATAAATGCCCAAATCTTATTGGTTGATATTCATAAGGCCCCCCCAAAAAAATTGTTTGATTGGCGTAACGGGCAACCAAAAATTAGGGTACGTAGGTCGGTAGGGATTTTTTTTCTTTTTTTTTCTTTTTTTTTCTTTTTTTTTTTTTTTTTTTTTTTTTTTTTTTTTTTTTTTTCCGCACAAATACACAAAAACACACACAAAACACATCGCAATTGCAAATTCTATTGCAATTTTTTATTTATTTATTTATTTTTGTTAATTTTTTATTTTTAAAATAAAATTCAGAAAAAACCTCTAGGGTCGGCGCCGGTATTTTTAGGGGCGGGCGGGTTACGCCAATCCAACCATTTATTTTTCATGGCCTAATTTGTCTGACTTACAATTGATTGTATCCCTTTCTGCAACAGGGCCATAAACTACATGATGTTGCTACTAGAGATAGACGCATAACACTGGTACTAGTCTGGATAAGACTTTCCTACGAGTATGATTGGGAGTGGGGTTAGTCTGATAGGTCTGTCCATGTACTGGGGGTGTGGGATTGGGAGCCATGCTGGCATGTACAGCATGGGTTAGATCAGCAGCAAGCCGGTGCTATATTGAGATTGCTAATGCTATGGAGCTATTGAGATTGCTAATTAGCTAATTGCTATGGAGTTATAGGCCCAAATTCTCATCAGTGGCTCAACTTGAGCCCGGCCTAAAAAAGACAAAGACTACCGGTAACAATTTAATTTAAAACAATTTGGCACCTACAGACCTATTGTCTTGTTGCTATTGGCCACTGGAGATATTCTAATTGTTTCCTTTCATTATCCAGTCTATCCCTTGAGTTCTGCTTAAAATAAGCATTGATCAGGACAATAGACCCTTTGAAATTCAGTCATAGTATAACAAGTCACCAGCAATACAATGTCGGTAGTGGTCCAGGACGCAATTTAGCTGATATGACTGAATTTCAAAGGGTCCATTGGCCCGATGCATACATGTAAGCAGAACTCAAGGGATAGACTGGATAATGAAAGGAAACAATTAGAATATCTCCAGTGGCCAATAGCAACAAGACAATATGTCTGCAGGTGCAACATGAAAACTGGTTTCCGATAGTCTTTGTCTTTTTAGGCAGGGCTAAGGTTGAGCCACTGATACAAATTTGGGCCATTGAGATTTCTAATGCTGTGGAGCTATTGAGATTGCTAATGCTATGGAGATACTGAGATTGCTAAATTGCTATGGATCAGAGCCAGAGTAAGAGCTGAGCTATGCAAAGTATCTCGGCATCACTGGGGGCTGGCTGTACAAGACATGTCACCTGGCCCAACATGACACACAGCATTGCCATGCATCATCTACACTCATTACATTGTACTGTACATACCTTAAGTCCCGTACAGAGTACGATACAATAATTGACAGACATGTATGTAAATCAGGGTGGGGTAGGGTTTGGGGGTTGGGGAGTGCACTGGCACAGTCAAACTTGAGGCCTATCAACAGTTCATTTACAAAGTTAAAGCGGGATGTATTTAAATTCTCCCCGATATATCCTTTTCCTTCTTGCATCCATTTGCAATGCAGACTTGTGAAAATGCACAGTACAACAGTTAACAAAATAACAAAATGTGCTATAAAAAATTACAAATTATACAAAATAAACACATGAAATACATTTGTTTTCTTTGAAAAAATCTTTATGGTGATGAAACAGGAGGTATGTTGTTTTTCGTGGTTTGGGATCGTTTTTTATCTTTCACTCATGTCACCAAGTACCATGTGGATGTGGGGTGGCAAGATTGGTAGAGCACACGCTTTCCAATCATGAGATCCCCAAGTTCAAACCCTGCCCACTGCATTTGTCCTTCAGCAAGACAATTTATCCACAATTGCTGCTCTCTACCCAGGTGTAAATGGAGAATGGTGAATGATCTTCTCAATGCCCATGAGCCGCTTGGAAGGAATGCTCCCAGGGAGTGGAGATGGTGCACACAATGTGTGCTGGTTTGCATTGTATCCTTTGACCAGGGAAATAAATAGTGTAAAGCGCTACATTGTATGGAACATGTATTTAGTGCTATAAGAAACTATATTACCAATGTCTGTCAAAAGGTTGCTGTCGTCTTTATTCTTGCCCACATTTCTACGGATTGCATTCAATCATTTCTTAACATGTTTGTTTTTCTTCCCAGTTGACAAATTGACCCAACATTGAACATTCAAAATAAATAAATAATAATAAACAAATTGCAAATAATGCAGTCTTCCTACAGTAGTACGTAGGTCATACATGTACATTGATTGTAAGTTGAGTGAGTTGCAGCCGCTTGTTAACTCCTTGAGTGCCAAACTCACATTTTGCGAGTTACAATACACACGAATGCCATAGAGCGTTAAAATCCCTGGTACGCAAAGTGTTCAGTTTCCTGTGCTATGTCATTTACAAGCCTGTGCTGAGTCAAAGGGATAGTTGAGTTCTGATAAAGAGAATACAATTTTGGTCAAACTGAATTTTAGCAAGGATGTACTTAGTACCTCCTTGATTTTAGTAACCAAAACCTGCACCATTACATTACAAACTAATAGCAATAACTCCACCATGCTTGAAAGGAATACAAAATTACAAATGACTAAGTAAAAAGCATGTTATCATTAAAAAAAAAGAGTCGTTAAAACTCAAGAGGGCGCTCTTTAAACAGTCATCGGTTTCAACCATTTAAAATAAAATATTGTGCATGTGATGTTTTGTTGAAATAGTGATTAGAGGAAGCATTTTTGTTCAAAATTATTGAATAATTGTAGAGCCCCACAATGGTTTAAATGGATATTTCAGCCATTTCTGAACCGATTTTGATAAAATAAAGTTTATTCTGTCATTTAAATTGTAAATATGCTCTTTCGAATTTGACACTCATTTTTTCATTATCTCAAAAAATATATATTTTGTGTAGCACCCTCTATACCAAAACTCAACTATCCCTTTAAAGAGGAAAGAAAATGGTCTTGGCTACCATGAGGGCCTGTTTGGTCTTGGTGTCACGTTGGTGTCACGTTGCTGTTGGTTATTTTTATCTTCAAGTTTGTTTTAGACTCAGAATTTGGAAAATAAACTTCAGTACGTTCAGTGTACTGTTCCATGTCACCTACATGTAATTATTGCAAAGATTTGTTTTCTAGTGGATGTTTCCATTAATCAAGTGGGGTAAAAAATTATTAGTAAACCATGTTTTCGAAAGATTTTTACAGGAAGACTGAAAGTTGTATACATGTATGACCTGGGCCGGGAACATAAAGATTCACAATTAATTGATGATCAATCAAATGACCGTACGATTGGTTAATTAATCAATCGTACGAATAATTGTGAATCTTTATGTTACAGGGCCCAGGATCGTAACATGCAGGAGATGTGATGTTAGCTATTCAGATTAGATGCAATCAGAACATGTAATGTGAATGGGTCCTTCATATCACACACAGGTTATGTTGTGTTGTGATGGGAACAGGTTCTTTGCTTGCAGGAGATGTGTTGTAAATGGGTTCTTTGCTATCAAAACATGTGGATAGGTTCTTTACACAGAGGATATGTGAACAAGTTCTTTACTTGTAAGCAGGTTCTAATGATGTGAATAGTTTTTTTCCTCTCTGCTAGTACATGTACATGTAGATTAAAGTGATGTAAATGGAATGAATGGGTTCTTGACCTGCACAGCTATTTGTGGCTGTCATCTGTCACCATACACCAATCTATTCCAAGTACAACACACAAACCCAGACCAATTAACATGTGCACCACATGGCATCCCCTTGATGTGCCCTTCCACTGTATGTAAATGCAATTCAAATAGCAGGTACGGTATGTGATACAACGTATACTACCAGGGATATAATAGGAGTGTGCAGAGATTCAAGTCATTCAACCAGTGAAAAGTTCAACTGATATAGCATGTAATAAAGCATTTTGTGTCTAATTATTGAGACTCTTTATTTCCCATCTACAGAACCTAAATATTAAATGTAGCTTAAATCGTGAATGGTCAAAATATGCAAAGTTTCTGTAATGAACACAAAAAAACAATATTTTTCGAGCTACTTTACTGTCAAGCTTGCCTGCATGAAAATAACACTCTAATTTGTTTCGCTCTTTTGTGATTTTCGGGGGCTCTTTTGGCCATTTCAGGGAAAAGAATTTCCCCTGTGTATTTTTTTCACTGCTAATGATGATAGAACGATTAAAGTGAGGCACGTAAAGTGTCTAACTCCACTAAAATTAGACTTAAAGAGTAACTTAGACGTTTTCGAATGACTGGGCTACATTCACTTAAAACTAGTGATCCCCAGATTAGCAGACCATGCCAATTTAATGCCAATACATGTAGTATTCTTCGGCAGGGGTACATTCAACATACATGTTCAATAAGTTGTAGCTTCCAAGTTTGAATGAAAGGTCGCCGAGTCCTGAAATAGATCTGTGTTTGGTGCTGAGATATGAGAGGGGGAAAGAGGTGTCAGCTTACCATAACAAACACAGCTAGTCATCTAAACTGTACAACCTCCTACTCAATGCACAGCTAGTCATCTACATTGTAGATACCTCCTCCTACTCCACGCACAGCTAGTCATCTACATTGTAGATACCTCCTCCTACTCCACGCACAGCTAGTCATCTACATTGTAGATGCCTCCTCCGACTCCATGCACAGCTAGTCATCTACATTGTAGATGCCTCCTCCTACTCCACGCACAGCTAGTCATCTACATTGTAGATACCTCCTCCTACTCCACGCACAGCTAGTCATCTACATTGTAGATGCCTCCTCCGACTCCATGCACAGCTAGTCATCTACATTGTAGATGCCTCCTCCTACTCCACGCACAGCTAGTCATCTACATTGTAGATACCTCCTCCTACTCCATGCACAGCTAGTCATCTACATTGTAGATGCCTCCTCCTACTCCACGCACAGCTAGTCATCTACATTGTAGATGCCTCCTCCTACTCCATGCACAGCTAGTCATTGTAGATGCCTCCTCCTACTCCACGCACAGCTAGTCATCTACATTGAAGATGCCTCCTCCGACTCCACGCACAGCTAGTCATCTACATTGTAGATGCCTCCTCCGACTCCATGCACAGCTAGTCATCTACATTGTAGATACCTCCTCCTACTCCATGCACAGCTAGTCATTGTAGATGCCTCCTCCTACTCCATGCACAGCTAGTCATCTACATTGTAGATGCCTCCTCCGACTCCATGCACAGCTAGTCATCTACATTGTAGATGCCTCCTCCTACTCCATGCACAGCTAGTCATCTACATTGTAGATGCCTCCTCCTACTCCACGCACAGCTAGTCATCTACATTGTAGATGCCTCCTCCTACTCCATGCACAGCTAGTCATCTACATTGTAGATGCCTCCTCCTACTCCATGCACAGCTAGTCATTGTAGATGCCTCCTCCTACTCCATGCACAGCTAGTCATCTACATTGTAGATGCCTCCTCCGACTCCATGCACAGCTAGTCATCTACATTGTAGATGCCTCCTCCTACTCCATGCACAGCTAGTCATCTACATTGTAGATGCCTCCTCCGACTCCATGCACAGCTAGTCATCTACATTGTAGATACCTCCTCCTACTCCATGCATAGCCTCAGCTTAACCCACATCTACAATGTATTGTAAATGGTCCTGATAGGACCATTTACTGCTCACAGTGGTAAAAATCTACGGGACACAATTTGAACTACAAACAGAGAGAAAAGAACAGCATATCTAAAGTAAACCAGAACGTCAATGACGTAGCGCTCATCCGCCATCTCGCAACATCAAATATCGCAAATTTCATGTGGTACACTTTTCAACTGGTCAAAAAAATAAAAATTTGATGCCCTGGAAGGGACATAAAAATAAAAAAAAATTAAAAATTAGAGTGAACAAATATAAATTTGATGCCCCGGAAGGGACATGGGAAAAAAAATAAAAAATAAAAATAAATACAAATAAATAAATAAATAAATTAATTAATTTTTAAAAAAATGAAAAAAAACAATAAAAAAAAAAATAAAAAAAATTTAAACAAAATAAAAAAATAAAAAAATATATAAAATAAAAAATTTAAAAAATAAAAATTAAAAAATTAAAAAATTAAAAAATTAAAAATTACCATAATTAATGAATGGAGAAAAATTTCAAAATTCTGTGTAGAAGTTTAGTGTACCAAAGTTAGCTCTACCAGATAAAGCAAACCAAATCAAAATCGGTCGAGAAATGAAGGAGAAGAAGCATTTTTTGTGATTTCGAATAAATTTGCATAAATTACCATAGATAATGAATTTCACGATTCTGTGTAGAAGTTTTAAATCCCCCTCCTAGCCCTATCTTATGAAACAATCAGAATCAAAATCGGTTGAAAAATAACGAAGAAGAAGCATTTTGAAAACTGTGGACGGACGGACGGACGGACGGACGGAAGGACGCCGGACGCCACGGCATGGCATAAGCTAATCATGCCCTTCGGGCCGGATGAGCTAAAAATTGCATACCTAGATTGAAGCTGATTTTATGATTTATTGTACAAAATTTCATTTTCAAAATGATAAGTCATACTTACAAAAATCGTCATATAAGTTCCATTTCTTTCTCTTCCTGCTCGATGTCCCATCGTAAACAAAGAAAGCCCGCCCGCAACATGCGGAGGCCGCTTATTATTGTCCAAAACAAGCCAACTCGCGATCTGCAAGCACGCCCACCGTATCCGATTTCGGATACGCCGTATCAGAATTCGGATACTCCGTGTCAGAATTCGGATACGGTAACACGTGTGGTGTGGGAAGCTTGCGGGAAATACATGACAGTCATCCAGATAGCAGCAACACTTTCGAGAGGGATCACGAATGGGATTTTCTCAGACTTTTTATTTTCGAAAACTGCAGATTTTCCATTTTTTTCGACATTTGAAGAATAATTTGGACCATTTTGGTAAGTTCATATTATACTTGTATCATTTTTAGGGCCAGTCATGATTGATTTTGTTGAATTTAAGATTAGAATTTTGTGTGAAATTTTGACAAACTTTTTTTGTACTGTCCTACATTGTTCCCGTATAGCGCAGCATTACAATGTAGTGTTGTGTGGCTTAACCCTCCTTTAATCACATGTTCCATGAGCAGTATGAGCACTGCACTCCCTATTGCTGCACATACAATGTAATGCAAGGATGATAGCCCAGAGTTCACTGGCTAGAGCATGCAGCTTTCACATTGTCAGCTTACTATCTTTTTAAAATAGATTTCAAACAAATGGTTAGTACTGCATTTCAAGAGTGCATTTTAATAGTACTTACATGAATATGTACATGTACAGGCTAATGTATGGCTTTGTACATAATATTAGATTTTGATGCCTACTTTATATCGATTCAGTTTGACATAAGGGACATGTTGGTGGCCTGGGTCCTCGTCCTGAGTCCACTGGCCTGGGCCAGTCATCATGTTGGTGGCCTGGTTTCACTGGGCCACATGGACACTGTAATTGTTTCAACGCAAGAATTATCAAAATTAACACGTGTCCACTGGCCCCATAGTCCACTGGCCCCAGGCCACCAACAGCACATAATGCTCAACAGTGGTTGCGGTGTTCGTAGCAAGTATTGCCAGATCATTACATGTATTAGAATCCTGTTTGCATGTTGAAAGTTCTGGTTCAATGGCTCGTAAAACACTGACATACATACATGCTACTTCATAAGCTTTGCAAAGCTCATAAATCATGTTCGAACCAATTTGGGTGGCCCGGTCAGGACATCTAAATCTTGTATTGTTTGGTAGCCCGACTAATTAACTACTCTGTTGTTTTGAATGTAGAAAATGTAGAAAAAAATGATTAATTTCTGTCTGTTTTCCTTACCGATGCGTCCTAACAAATAGCATTCAAGTGATGATCGATCAGTGTACGAATGGGCAGTATGCTAATCTCCCGTGTATTAGCGTATATTGCGTGTAAAATGAAGTCCACCTGAGTGGACCATGTGATGTACTTTGTAGATGTGGCCGGTGCCCTGGAAATGAAGCCAGTGTGCACGATAGTCACAATTACATATCTACTTAGCTACAAGTTTGTTTGTAAAACAGGGTCAGTTAATTTACGACATGAGATTGTCCCAATTCCATGTCACAACTCACTCACAGTGCACGCTATCTTACCATCCGTGGACATGGTCCATGCGCCACTTGACTAACAAATACAATTTCATTACGTACAAGGGCAGGTCCAAGCTAATGTCCCCCTTGATGGTGAAAATTCATCTTCATTTTAGCTTTACAAATTTGGTATCATTTCAAAGCTAAAAGTCTGAAGTTTAGATTTTTAGTACAGAAATGTGCATAATATGCATATTTAACGAGTAGTGAGCATCTAATTTGCATATATTTTCAAATATTAGCGTGACGTACGGAACATTGTATTTCTATTTTTAATTTTAATTTTATCAATCAAGCTTTAATTTCATATATGGGGACTAGTAAAACTAATCACTAGCAATAGTTGACCAAATTTTTAAGTGTCAAAATTAATTAGTTATGCTAATAAGGGCGTGTCCAAACTGCAATGTCCCGTACGTCACAAAAATGAACACCTTTTTTTATATTTCAGTATAAAACACTGAATTTTTTTCTTTCATATTTTGTGAAGTTCTAATTTATCATACTCTTGACTGGCTAGCTAAGTTTTATGAAAACAGCATTTTTCGTTTTGATTTTATTAGCTAATTAAGACATGTGACGTACGGGACAAAGTGTGACGTACGGGACATTTTCAGTGTTAAAGCAATGGCAAGCCAGGTGAAAATTATTTGTTTTTTGTTTTACCACTGATTATCATAATAATTCTTGCTTAGATACTCTTAAAAATTTCAGAATAAATAGGTCTTACCTTTAGGAGTTACCTCTAAAAGTAATTACATAATTACCACATCATACTTCGCGTTATAGCTACATACTGATGAAAATGTGTCTGGAGGGGGAAATTTGAAATACCTCATAATTACCTTTAAATAATTATCTAAAATACTGGACAGTCAATTTGAGTAGGGAAACTGCATGTCAATGAAGGAAATATAGTATTACATTGGTTCAGTACACCGAGACCTTCCAAACAGGTTCAAAAACTGCAAGAAAGTGCTAAAAGGCACAAAATATTTTTAGTTTTTCTTCTAAATAGTCCCATGTGTAGGATTTCATGTAAGTTGCCAAATTTATGATGATTCTGTTTAATTTTCTCATATTCAAATCTTTTTTGTCAATATTGAAAGTAATTTACATCAGATAGATGTATCCCACATCTTTTGAAGCCAAATCAAATATTAATTCTTAATTAGTAATTAGCATAATTAATGCAAATTATCGGATTTCAGAGCTTCAATTTGTTAAAGTCTTATTATAATGTATTGCGGAAGCTGTTTTTGAGTTTTAAATCATCACAATATTGAATAAATACAATAAGAACAGATATATTGCAAAATGGACCCAAAGATTTAAAATAAAAGCAGGAAAATGACAAATAAAACATGAGGGAAAAATGTCCCGTACGTCACATGTCCCGTACGTCACGCGCATACCTATTTTCTTTCATTAATTATCATGGGATAAAAGGTCATAATTTTTTTTTTTTTTTGGCAGTGTATATTAATGGTGACTAAATGCACATCTACTAGTAAATAGGTCCAGTGAACTGGACCATTTACACGCAACATATAGGAACTCGTGTATGCATCATGTACCTGCCCGACATTATCGGTGTCAACTCATTCATTCCACATTCATAAAACATTGTATACACACACTGCTGTACACGACATATTAAGTCGTGTTTTAATTTATCATTCGCTGCATTGCAATGGTTAAATTACTTACAAATGTTAATGTCTTTTCGTCAGTTGTTGACTCCTACCCGAAGCTCGGCCATCTTTGAAGAAGTGAAGCTACGACGCGCCCGCCGCGCCCGCATACGGTGATCATAAGCTAACCGTATAGTAAACAAGCTGCACTGGGGAACAATAGCACGCACGGACGTGCTTAGCCTTAACACAAGCCGTATACTCTTTTTTCTGAAAGAGGGCGCTAAACACGTACACATATTAAAATCTGCGCAACATTTTTAGAAACCACGGAGTAGATCAAAACAAATAAAAAACATCTGGAAAGAAGAATAATGAACCTTTTTTGGCGTCATGTATCTAGCAAGCGCTAGTAACGTTCCTGTGCGATTCTTGTCAATAGATGGCTCACTGTTTTTATGTACATTTTTAATTCAGTGTACATGTGGAACACGTTTCGGGGTGTGCTGGAACTTACTCATTTTTTTCCAGAGAAAAAGAGCTCAAATGCCAGGAAAGTGAAGAGAAAGGACAACAAAAATAGCATATTTGGTATGTATAGTAGTTTAACTTT
>JBAMJV010000743.1:32500-84193 GCA_037951105.1 Echinarachnius parma | reverse complement strand
GTGTTATAATTTCTTCTCTGATTCGATTTCTACGAGATTTGGAAAAATCACGCAATAAAAAATGAAACTGATGAAGATGAATAGGATATGATAGTGTCTTCCAAGTCATGTCTTATACTTGATGCTTGCTAATATCCTTATTATTTTCATCATTATCATAATATTATGAAAAGCGTCATGTATGATTTATATTTATCTGAGAACATTTGAAAAGTATTAAATACAAACCTAACATGCAATACTCGCATGCACGCACCAATGCTCTCCACAACATACAAACATAATACTGATGAAATTATGATATAATAATGAATCTATACAACAACAAAACATAAGTATACTCAAATGGTTTATGGAAAATACTATAAATGCAGTTAATGACTTTGACATAAATACTACATGATGATGAAACACCATCAAACATGATCATTCATTTGAAAGTAACAATTATACTACCAGTACAAAAATGAATATTCGCATTATATTCAAACAAATATGATCCATAAGTCATAAAACTCTCCTCTCACTTTCATACATACCGCTTATTGGTCCAGGCATAAGCTACGGCTGGTGCGCACGGTCGAGGAGCACATCAGTCGCAGCGAACTGCTTTCACGTCTCCAAATTGGGCAAGATCAGCATTGATGATATATCCGGATAAAATGGTCCGTAGTTTTCGCAAGAAGGTGCCAACGATGACAATGTATTCGGGTTTATACCATTAATATCATCTTCTGTCCGCTATTAATAATTTACAGACTATACACATTGCATTGGTTCTGTGATACCGGTATACTGAGACAACACGGGCGTACAATGACACGAAAAGGAGTATACTACTGTACTGTATACAAACGGAGGGAGAGTGTGCAGTTGGGTAGCCGCTCGGTTCACTCTCTACACAATACAGAGACATATGGCCTTTACCTTTGTGCAAATGGGGTGCACGATGTATGAAAGGCGGCGTATGTCTAACAACAACAGTACGTCGGTTATTTTTGTAGTTACACCTTATTGAAGAATATTGTGAACAACATGCAATTTCTTTAAACAAAAGGGGAAATATATCTGTTTCAAATAGTATCTACCACGCTAACAAAGAGATGTCTGTTTATCATAGTATACATTACCGTCTGTTCGCCGGGCCAGCTACGCACATCAACGAATGTACAGATAAAATGAATAAGAAAACTTGTTTATCTATCGCGTTGAATTATGATGATCGCAATTATTGAGTGAAAATAAGACGGATACTTTTTGTATTATCGTGCGAAATATGAACGCTCTTTATACATGACTGTATCGTAGTTAATAAACTCCGACGTCCAGTCCTTAATTATAGAGTTTGACAACAAGCGCCTTTCATACACGTCTAGCTGGTCTCCATCCGCCGTATTGCTCGCAATGATTGATTTACTGCTCTATCATTTCCCTCTACGTCGCTTGCACTCCGCGACTCCCCGATATATTGTATTTCTATTTGACCATCAATCTGTAACATTTGTGGTGATAAACCGTTCATTATAAACCCCAGTTCTGTCTTTCTCTTTAAAGAGATAGTTGAGTTTTGGTAGAGAGGGCGCTAGACTACTTTTGTTTGTTTGTGAGGTAATGAAAAACTGAGTGTAAAATTTGAAAGAGCATAATATTTAAATAATAAAATCATCTTTGTTTGATCAAAATCGGTTCAGAGACGGAAATATCCATATATATATATAACAATTTGTTATAAAGCTGGGGCCCCAGGTTTATTAGAGAATTTTGACCAGCCGTTAAAATTTTTTTTAAATGCTTCCTCTTTTCAAAAAGTTACAAAATAGGTATTTGAATAGTTGTTGGTTATTTCTCTATCTAATCACCATTTCAACAAAACATCACATGCACAATATTTAATTCAAAATGGTTGAAAACCGATGAGTGTTTAGAGAGTCGCCCTCTTACGTATAACGCTCTTTTTGAATGATAACATGATCTTTACTACGTCATTTGTAATTTTGTGTTCCTTTCTAGTTATAACTACTGTTTGTAATGTAATGATGCAGGTTTTGGTTACTAAATTCAGTTTCACAAAAACTGTACTCCTTACAAGAACTCAACTATCCCTTTAAACTCTATGACAACAATTATTAATGTTAATACCAAGAGTGAAAATTATTAAATTAACACCCTAGCTCTATACCAGGAACCTAAACCTTGATGGCCATGTACAATTATGGAGATTTCAGAATCATTAGGGAACAAATTTACAAAGGAATAAATATGAATACTAATTAATATAATGTATCAATATAATTTGTCAGGTATATACTGAAGCTTATATATTTGTCATATGTATGAGAGTATTTTGTCTAATTATTTCGAGATTATGATGTGTATATTTTGTTGGAACAATTTAAAACAAATGAATCGTGTGTCTCCCTCATCATAGTCACGTATTTTGTTATGCCGAGTGACATGATAATATGGTCCCGTATATGGTTCAAACAGCAAACGAGCAAACTAAAACACTAAACAATATAACCAACTTTGGTCTATAACCATATAGGTTGTACGATGCAGGACGGGTTATGAGGGCCTGCTCCCCCCCCCCCCCCCCCCCCCCCCCCGTGACAGCTATTGTTATAATATGGTAATTGTTACAATCTGGTCTGCAAAAACTTGTTGAACTGTACGACCGGAATGATATTTTATATGACAATATTTTGTTATAGGCCTATCCGATTTTTCTGTCAGAAAAAGAGAGTCGACAAGCGTATACTATGATTATGATAGAGTTGGATTTAGCACATTCATGTATGAACAGTACGCAAAACTTGCACATGAAGTACTCTTATTTCTGATGACCCGAACTTCCGGCTTACCTTCCTTCCCGTGTACCGGTTGTGCACTTGTTGGTCATGCGCTAAACTAATCAGACACATAATCATTTGCTCTATGTTATTTATCGGTAATGTCACGGGCGTAGCGAGTTACGTAATAACTATTCAACTGGGGGATGTAATCCGATGAATGAATAGCTCATCCCCCCCCCCCCCCCCCCCCCCCCCCACTTGAATGGGTATCAATGTCATGTCTACGCCCGTGGGTAATGATATCATTGTTTTCAAAATCGTGTTATTTATTTGTCAAGTATGTCAAGGTTCCGTTTCTGTGTTATCTATTGGTATTCATTTAATATAAATGTTACACTAATCGAAACAAGGATAGGCGCCGATATACCCCTGATTTGTTTTTCATCAAATCCGTTAACTGATTCACATCAAATTACATTCTAACTTTGTCTAGGACTTTGTCATGATATTTGTTTTTCTATTTTAACATCAAACGAAACATTCTCCTTATAATAACAGCACGAAATGTGAATAGGACTGGTTATTTTAGGATTGAACAGAGAAAACAAAATCGAAAAGGGAGAATCCTATACAAGTATCTTTTTGAATATCGAATCCACAAAAGCCCGTAAGAATATTACAGTACTTTATGGGCCAAATCAACGGCACACTTTGCTACAAACTTGACGACGCCCTCTTGGTTCTGTACATTATAGTTATCTTACCTGTGTAGTAAATAATATTTTCAGGGAAAACATATTTTGTGAAATAATACAGACCTTGTACATTTGCTTCGGAGGAAAATTGGGAGGTATTTCAAAACCAATTTTACTAATTGTAACTGCCATGCCTCATTTTCGAAGAGTTCACAAACAAATACAAAACAAAAAATTAGTGGTTCTCTCTTATCATATTCATATTAACAATAAAAGCACGGGATAGGTTTCGGTCTTTCAAATTTCGTTCAAAAGATATTTTACGATTGAAATGAATTGAAATTGTCAACGGGATAATTACATGCCATGTACAAAGAAATTACAATGAGTTAGTGAATATCACTTTGCATTTTGCTCATATCTCAGCCAGCAAAACATTAAATTAACATGACATTTTCACACATTACTTTGTGAACATATCAGATCACTCCAATACACATTTGTATTAATCACTCATCACTTTTTCCACTTGCCAACAAAGTTACCAGATCCCTTTAAAAGGATCTATAACATTGTCAAAATCTACAACTCTAGCGGTTCTCACATACATCGTGTATTTTGTCCCAATATAAACTGGGCTCCAAAAGAAACTTATCAGTTTTTCAGAGCGACGCTCACTAAAATCCATAGCATCAAATTGAATCGCATTTAGACACAGATAAGCTATCATTCTCCTTATGAAGCATATCTTAAAAATTAAAAGTTTGCTTTTGCCAAAAAAGAGAAAAATGCGATGGAATCACTACAGGTCACTTCTTAAAAATCCCAGAAACCGCTCGCTGCGAACCTCCACGAAAAGCGGTCTATTCCATTCATTCAACTTCAAAGCGGGTTATGTAACCACTAGACTGGTGCCCAGAAGGCGAGCAGTTTCTGTGATTTTTGAAAAATGACCTCTCGCGATTTCACCTTATTTCATTCTTTGTTGACTAAAGCAAACATAATTTTTTTTAGATGAGCTTGCTAAGGAGTATTGTAGCTAATCTATGCCCAATTATGATAAATGTTTATGCTTTGGATTTTAATGTGTGTCGCTCTGAAGAAGTGATATGTTTCTTTTGGAGCCCAGTTTAGTTATTCTATGGTTCTCCAATAGAAGCATGGAACAGGTTTTGGTTTTCCAATGTTTTCTTCTTTTATAAAGATATGTAAGATTGAAGTGTTCAGATTTGAAATTCTCTATATGGATAATTATAGTTATAATAATAAAGTCACTGCAATGATTTGGCGCATATCACTTTGCATTTTCGCTCATAACTCGGTCATATGACATTAATTTTATTACCATTTAATTTTCACACATCACTCAGTGAACAAATCATATCACAGAAATACACATATGTTTTTATCAACCATTAGTGTTTTTGCAAATGTCATCAATTAAGTTACTAGATCCCTTTAAACAAAAACAGAAATTATGTACAATTCCACTTCCCTGGTACAATACAACTGCCGAATTGTCACAATGTGAACAATAATTTGGTTGAAATTTCCGGGTGAAAATGTAATTGTAGACTAGACCTATATTAGCAATGCTGGTTACGGACGTAATTTATACTGTGTTTGTTAATGGTTTGTAGTATAGAGTTACAGTATTCGTTTGTTCGTTTCGGGATTTGCAACAGTGACATTTACTATCTCATTGTACTGACTTTGTACACGGTTCTGACGAACACTTCAACCGTAAATATCTGTTTAAAGGGATTTAGTAACTTTGTTGATATGTGCAAAAAGTGATAAATGGTTGATATAATTTATATTGTTGATATCTTTTATGTCCACTGGGTACTGTGTGAAAATTTCAAGTTAAATGGACGTTATATGGCCGAGTAATGAGCAAAAATGCAAAGTGATATTCACTACTCATTGCAGTGGATAATTTAACATCTGAACACTTCAATCGCAAATATCTTTTTAACGAAAGGGAAATTCGAAAAACCGAAACCTGCCCCATGCTTTTGTTAATATGAGTACAACAAGGTATAAGGGAACCACTAGAATTCCAATTGGATTTTGAGGATTTGGACAATGTTACGAAGTCCCTTTAAGTTTAACAAAAGGGAAATATGAAAAAAAAACGAAACCTCTTGCATGTTTCTATTGTTAATATGAGTTCCAAGTAAGTTTTGAGGATTTGGGCAATGTTACTAGATCCCTTTAATATTTCAATGTTTTACTACGTTTGTGCATTACGTAGTGTTTCTATGTTTTACTGTATACATGCAAATTACTTCTATTTTATTCTAAATTGTAAATACCATTTCAGATCTTAATCATGTTACTGTACTTATTATGTGTAAGTGTAAAAGCAGGCATAATATATATATATCTATCTATCTATCTATAAATCTATTATCTTATCTATCTATATATTTATCCACTATATATTTATTATCTTATCTATCTCTCTATCTATCTATCTATAAATCTAACTATGTTATCTATCTTTCTATCTATCTATCCTCTATCTATCTATCTATCTATCTATCTATCTATCTATCTATCTATCTATCTATCTATCTATCTATCTATCTATATATATATCTATTTATATTCCACATACTAAGAATCTTGCTCTACGATTGGTCAAAAGTTAATCACGTGATGAAACATAGTTTCGCCCATCATTGATGGGAGAAGAAAACTTCGTTACACTGGGCCGTATGCATAAAAACAAGCAATTGCTTGTGCTAGCCTTTTGCTTGAATCGGTATGCATAAAAACAAGCAATTGCTTGCAAGCAAAAGCATTTGCTTACAAGCACAAGCAATTGCTTACAGCTCGGAGAAGAAAACTTCGTTACACTGGGCCGTATGCATAAAAACAAGCAATTGCTTGTGCTAGCCTTTTGCTTGAATCGGTATGCATAAAAACAAGCAATTGCTTGCAAGCAAAAGCATTTGCTTACAAGCACAAGCAATTGCTTACAGCTCGTAAGCAATTGCTTACCAAACAAGCAATTGCTTAAAACCGTATGCATAAAACGAACCTTTTACTTGTCTTGATAAGCAATTGCTTGCGTTTTTTCAAGCACATCCAGACCAGCTTGAGCTCTTGCTTACTCAGGGCATTCGCGTGGATAACATTTTCGTACAGTTTCAGGATGATTACAAGCTCCCTATTCCAGAGGTTATGTTGTGATTTCATATTTAATCAAATTCCTGTTATTTTAGACTTTTTACGGCAATTTTTGTCCATCGATCTGCACAGAAACCCCCCCTGATGCTCTGCGCTGTTTTCCCCCTATTTGCGTAATAAAACATACTGCTGCCAGGTCGGGCACGAAGCGTTGTTGCCCTGCAGTGCGATGTTCGCACAACCGTAACGATCCTTTGTCCAACACGTAAGCAATTGCTTAGGCAGTGCAAGCAAAAGGTTTCAGCACAAGCAAAAGCTTATGCATACGAATTTAAGCAATTGCTTGAACTTGATCTTTTGCTTGACAAGCTCTTGCTTGTGCTTAAAGCATTTGCTTATAAGCAATTGCTTGTTTTTATGCATACGGCCCACTGTGTAGATATCTTGGGTGAAAGTGCGTTGCACTCACTAGATAATTGGTAAAGTACTATCTACACTCCGCGGTTGCATTGACTTGACTGTGGAGCTCGTGTGTGGCCACTCAAACTCCGTACACAAATGATGTGGCGTGATAACTCTATGCGCGCGAATTACAAATTGAATTTTATTCGTTGTGCATACGTAGCACACTGCACTGAAGCTGCATGCATACGATATGCACTGTACCATATGATACGTATCGTACATTGCACCGTTTGCTGTTATTGTTAATTGCTTGTTCTGTTGTTCGACGTAAGATTTGAGCTCTAACGAAGCTGAAATTGACATTTTTTTGCTTGAGAGTGAAAGTAAAAATACAAAGCGACAACTTAAGTTCAGCCTGAAAGTGTTCCAAGATTATTGCGATGCTGGAAGCATACATTTTGACGAACTGTCTGACATGGACTTGAACGGCGCTAGACCAAGTGTTGGGGAGACTCTATTTTCTTGTTTGTTGACTTTTGAACTGTTTTGGTGGGAGTTTACATTTCGCGTTTTAACTTTTGGAATTTTCAAGGAGTTACCACCGTTGACTTTTGAACTGTTATAATATAATGGAATTGTCATGGAGTTACCCTGTTACCGAAAGTGGAATAACATTGTTGCATGGTAAGTAGATCAAACCTAGTAACAGTACTACTTAGTCTTAGACTAGGCCTGCTTAGCCTTAGACTAGATCTAGAAGTTAGATGTGGAATATAAAGCAAATAATCACCTTTTGGTTTCAGGCGATGGCAAACTATCACTTCCTCGGCAATCTGAATGTATACGCTATCTTTCCTCAGCTTCGCTTCGGAAAGATAGCTACATCCAGCTCGCCTCGGAAGTGATAGTAAGTCCCATCACCTTCACCAACGGTAATTATTTGCTTACTATCTACTTAATTAAATCCATCTTCCTTCATTACGTACTATTCTCATGGTTCTGAAAAATAATGAGAAACAAATCTGCCTATTAATAAATGGAGATACAATGTAATGTTTTATTTGGTAACATTTTTTGAATTCATACACAGAATATATAAATCAGCCAATCAAAAACGGAGAGAGAGAGAGCGATAGGTTTTAAAGATATTATTGCTTTTTCTTTAACACATCTGCATTTAAACGATTGTGCAGTTCACATATCAAGTGTAAGATAGGTTTTTTTTTAATGTGTAAAGATGCATTAATTCTCCCAACCCGGCACTACACACAAATTGGCAATGCCACAAACACTTCGATCATTAAAATTGATAAAACAAAACGATCGATAATCAGGCTTCCAGTGTGGTTGAGAGAGCTGTGGACAAATGTTGCCTTTTGGGGGTAAATTTTTTTCTGTTTGCTAACTTCAATTTTAATGGAGATTAGGGATTATGATTTGGGGTTAGTATAGTATTTGGTTTGAAGTATTTAAATCTATACAAGACTTGGTACAGCCCGACCCCACCCTTAACTGTAACCCCGGTAATGTATTAAAATGGCCTTTACTTGCAGGAATGCCCTTACCCTTTATAATCTACAGAGAACAGAACCTAATATTGGAAATTAGTCCAATTATCAAATTATCAGACTGGATGAAATCCAGGCCTGAAGTTAGCAACTATTTTTTGGGGTTCATAATTGTGCTTCCCATTAAAGTTCACATTGGCCACGCTTTGATCTATGCATATCTTCTTGCTTGTCCGGCTCTACCTGGCATCTTATACGGTTTATTCATTCAAATTTGGCAAGAATTGTATAACCAACGGTTAAATTCGGCAAAGTTTTAAAATCAAATTGAATGGAATACTAGTACACCAATTACAAGATGCCGAGTCGAGACAGAAAAGTTTCCGCATTGAACCTAGGTCACTCAACGACACCATTTCACACTAGATTTGCTGTTGTATAATGATCAATGTGACTCTGCATTGCCAATTTGTACATACAGGGTAGGGAGAATTTAGATTCAATTTATACATTACACAATAACTACAATTTTCTTACATACATGTATATTTACATTCTGTTTTAGCCGCAGAACAATTGTCATTCTCTACTATAATGGAGACGGCCGTGCCCACAATATGACAGAAAGAACAGGGGCGAGTTTCACAAAGATCCCAAGTTGAACTTAACTCTTAGTTAGACTTAAAGTTCATGGAAAGCCATTTGTAGCCTTGGAATAAAAATATATTTGAAAGCAAAAATACAAGTATGTTGGACTCTCCATAAATTATACATCAAGTGCATCAAATCCTCATAATAAAAAATATAAATGATTTGAATTTATAAACATTTCATGCATTTTAAAAGAAACATTACAAAATTGATTTAAAGAAACTAACAGCTTTCCATAATTTCTAAGTCCAACTTAGAGTTAAGTTAAACTTAGGATCTTTGTGAAACACCCCACAGATGCAGTATGCAATTCTGTTAATTTTGTCATGCTGTGAGCACGCCTCGGAAGAGAATGCCAAGGAATTATCATACAGTACATTTTTTAAAAATACAACAATCCAAAAGAAAACTAGAATAAGGATAAGAAACATACACAAATGTACAGGGATGCCAAACACTTGCTCTGCAGAGTGTTTAACTTTTAAATAATACTAATACACATGTTTGTCATGGAACATGAATAATCAATATACATTATACAATTATCATTTTTTTCCCTTCTAATTCCATCATTAACTCTACAATTGTTACTACAAAACAATTTTGTTGACAGCATTGATCTTAATATGACAAAAAAGACGTAGCTGTATAGCATCGTTACTACATCGTGAGTCAACGAACAATTAAAACTCAGCATCTATCTTGCTGTTTTAGTAGCATAGTTACACAACTATTGATGTTCCAAAATACAGCGAGAGATCAAAGTATGGCTATATAATCTTCATTTTCAAAGCTAGTTATTCTAAAATCACGTTTTGAAAAGAATTTTCTTTAATGCTACTTGTAGTTATTGATGTGTGACAAATGGTCCTCAATATATGAAGGATAAAAGTCATGCACAAAATTGTTACAGAAAAACTCATTTTCTCTGGAAATGTAAACACAATGACATGTATGCTATTTGTTTTTGAATACTTTTTTTACAGGTTGCTGGGCAAGCACAACTTTTGTGAAATTCAGAACACAAAATTAGCTCACCCTCAAAGCTCTACATGAGACCTCGGAATACACAAATATGGTCACATCTGACATTCATGTAATTATGGCGTCTACATTATATAACGCACGTTCCTTCTTTTGACACGGCATCATCATTACCACAGGGCATTATGGTAAGTAAGACACACTCTACAGTCAATCCAGCATGCAAAGAACACATTCTCAACTCCCTAGGAAGCAACCCATCTAGGCACCTCATAGGCTTACTCAAAGCTTTGGAAGCACATCCTACTAGTAATCTGTCAGGTAGTTTTTCTAAGGAGCGCTAAGGATTCGCCGACACAGTATCTTTAAATTACAAAGCAACAGAAAATTAAGACAATGGAATGCTTCAAAACAAACTACATTTTTATAGAATTTTTACCATATTTTGCATACGACCTAATGACAATAATATTTCAATAATCCGGGAGATTGGCCGACGGGATGAAAATCAGATGCAGTAATGTAATTATGTTGGTCTATTTCCAGGGAGTCTTCTGCAAAATCAGAGAGACTTGGCAGCTTTGGGTGCCACCCCGTACGTATTTCAGTATTTTACGCAGCAACTTAACTTTAAGCCATTAGATACAGGAAACTAATGGGCACTGTAGTAACAAAACGGTACATGAGAAAGGGGTTTTTCATGACTGTGATTTAACATTTTGAAATACTTTTTAAAACCCGTTAAAGATTTGATTCTGACATGTTAAAATCTGACAAAACTATTAACAAAGTTGAGTTAAATCTATATTACGTACAGAAATATACTGCATATTATACAGACGCTTTTTCAAAATACGATTTGAACTTTTCCTTTAATACCAATGTAAACAAAATCATAGAAAAATCAGTGTACCGGTATGAACAATTTTTAAAACCATAATCCTGTTTGAGTTTACTGTTCTTCACTGCATGCAAGAACATTGTACAATTCACTCCTAAACTCAGGAATTACACTACACATGACCATTTCGTAATCTATTATTTTGTGGAGATCTTACAATAATCACATTTGTATGTAATCAACAGCTAATCGTAGTTAATCAGGTATTCTACAAGATTTAACCAAATTTATTTCGACACACTGACCCATATTCTGAGGTCGCGTCTTACTTAAGTGAACAGCATTTGACTTAGGTATCCGAACTTTCCACTTGTGGGTAAAAAGTTAAAAAAACAAAAGTCGAATAAAGTATGTAAGGAAACAGAGTAGCACTCCACTTAGCCAACATTCAACTTGAACAAGATTCAATTGTCAAATATTGACTGAATTCACTTCCTAAACGTTATTACAATACATAGTATGGCACACCAGCTGACCTCTATTTAAAGATTTGTTGTCATTTGGTCTAAAACCAACTTTCAGTATCTAAAGCCCACTGCATGCTATACAATCCCACAAATGATTGAGGATCTCAACTTAGGCGTCTTGTCATTCAAAAACGCTGCGGCTTTCATGGGCTTTCCTGATAATCCGACTTTGTGTTGAAATCTCGATTAGCATCCACTAGAAAGCTGAAACTGAACGCTTCAAGTTTTTTCAAAAGAAAAGACGAATAGCACGATATCTGGGTGATTATGTAAGGCGCAGTCGCGCGGTGGAAAGCAATATCGATCCGTCTTTTGATATCACATAATACTCGCCAAGCCTGGGAAAGTACGAGCCTAGCTTGATAATCCGTCTTTGTGATCGTAAAACTGAGAAAGTCAAAGAACAAGAAGGACCGCTGCGCCACATATAATCACCTGGATATCGTGCTCTATTTAAGACTTCGTCTTTATTTGACAAAAATTGAAGCATTCAGTTTCAGCTTTCTAATGCATGTTAATCGAGATTTCAACACAAAGTCGTATTATCAGAAAGCCCATGAAAGCCGTGGCGTTTTAAATGACAAGACGCCTTAACAAAATGCTTTAAATATGCATGGTCTTGCTTTAGTTAAGATAGTTAAGATACACATGTTGTTTGACAAATCGGAATCCCATCGTGTTGTGCGGCGGGCTTAATACTCAGTTAAGCTAATCCCCTTTTGGTACACGCACAGTTCATCTTCCATCCATTTGGTCTATAAACAATGACATCTTACTCTAACTGCCACAATGGGTGATTTCAAGTATGGTGTTTAGGGCTGGTGTTAGTGTTTATCAAACTGGTGTTTGTGTGTAATAAACACTAACACCGGCCTTAAACACCATACTTGAAATCACCCACTGTCTAATCAACTATCAGCTAATTAAGATTTTGCCTATTTTAAACTGGTCTTATACACACTTATTAACCCTAGCCATTGTCCTAACCCTTACTAGTTATAAGACAATAGGTCATTTAGTCCAAGTGGATACAGTTCTGTATTTGCCGATTTCAAATAGGTCTAATAAATACTGAACACTAGCCATAATCCTAACCCTTACCAAGACATGAGATGGAAGCATCAGTTAGACATAGTGGATAATATATGTGACCGGCTATAGCAAAACCCTGCACTTGTCGGTAAAAATCAAAATGTAGATTTTCAGACCATCAGAAAGGCCTCATCACAAGCTTGCATTTGATGGTTTGTTCTAACAAAATTGGTCAATAATTGGGGAAGATATGATTGTTTCAATTTTACAATTATAAGTCTTTTACACACATTATGTGAACTTAAAATGCCCATTTCTTCAAAACATGAATTACCAACAAGTGAAGGGTTTTGCTATAGCCAGTCACATTTGATAGCCCACATGTCCTTTCGACAGACTTGCATGTAGACAAAGTTAAAATGGGACAATATGACTTGATGAACCAAACAAATTACAATAAATCAATCATATTTTTTTTAGACCAACTGGATGTAGACAAAATGATGCAATACATTTAAAAATCACATTATACCAAATATGGGTTTTTTAGACAAACAAACTAGATGTAGACAAAATGTAATAATAAATTACAAAATTACATTATTAGACCAATCCAAATATGTGGTTTTAAACTAACTGACTGTAGACAAAATTTTATACAATGTAGCATTTAACGTCCTGTACAAACTAGAATTACAAACTAAAAAAAAAGAGAGACTTTTTTAGACTGACAATTTCAGCTTCTTGGTGCTTGATGCTATGCCATGCCAAACCGTTCTGCTCTCTTTCGTTTCTTGGCCTGTTCATGGGAAATGGAGAAATATGAAACAATAATGTTTTAGTTAAAATGATAACACTAATTGTTCAATTTACTTAACCAATACACACAGACAGTTTAATATTTTGTATTTGCATTTTATTTTATTATTATTCTTATTTTATTTTATTTTTTTTGGGGGGGGGGGGGGGGGTATAAATGCACAATTTTCATAGACTCCGACCTAACATTTATCAGACTCAGTGATCTTTTAATCGTATATGTGCTTTGTATGGCTCAAAGTCCAATGCTACGGAAGAGGACAAAATGGCAGATTGTAAAGCCAGGCGCAGACAGAGACGACTCGACCCAATCCAACCGATCCGACTGAAAGCCACAGTCGCGGTCGATTTAACATGTTGAATCAGGCCCAATTGGCTTCAGACTGACTGGAAAAATTGGAGTCGTGAGGCAATGCACACAGAGCCAATCCGACTGAAAACCAGTCGGATTGGGTCTAGTCGGCTCTGTCTGCGCCGGGCTTAAGACATTTTGAAGGGTCAAGCAACTTTGTCTGCTTTCACAAACGGAGATGAACGGAATTAAAATTTTACTCGGGCATCCATTTACGTTATCCGGTGGTATGTGACCAGGGCTGTATGCTTACAGAACAATTGTGACATTATGCCATGCATGTGTATTTAATGAGGGGTGATAACATGTGAAAGTAGTCATCTATTACAGCAAAACCTGAAAATAGTGACAACCTTAAGTAAGCAAGAAAAATGGCCACTGTAGGTCAGGTATATTATATAGACGGGTTCCGTAAAAATGTTTCGGGGCAGGCGAACATTCATCATGGCCACCTATCTATAGCTGCCACAAAAATGAATTCCCTGCAGAGAAAAACAGTGTTATGGAACCTGTCTACAGTGGCCACTTCTCTTGTTTCCCTTAGGTGGTCACTATGCCCAGGTTTGACTGTACAGTGTTATGGAACCTGTCTACAGTGGCCACTTCTCTTGTTTCCCTTAGGTGGTCACTATGCACAGGTTTGACTGTACAGTGTTATGGAACCTGTCTACAGTGGCCACTTGAAATCTCTTGTTTCCCTTAGGTGGTCACTATGCCCAGGTTTGACTGTACAATGTTATGGAACCTGTCTACAGTGGCCACTTGAAATCTCTTGTTTCCCTTAGGTGGTCACTATGCCCAGGTTTGACTGTACAATGTTATGGAACCTGTCTACAGTGGCCACTTGAAATCTCTTGTTTCCCTTAGGTGGTCACTATGCCCAGGTTTGACTGTACAATGTTATGGAACCTGTCTACAGTGGCCACTTGAAATCTCTTATTTCCCTTAGGTGGTCACTATGCACAGGTACTTACTTCAGCAGCATCGTCATCACCAGGGGCAACGATCTTGGCAGCCTTTGGAGCTGCGGCACCATCACCAGCACCAGCTGCAGCAACAGCTGCCGTAGCACCAAACCTCTCTTTCCGCTTACGTATCCTCTCGGCTTCTTCAGTCTGCAAGAAGAAGGAATACAAAAATAATGAATACAATATGAAATATCTCAATAATTTTGGTGAGATCCCAAGTTCGAACCCTGTGTATGCCCACTACGTTTGTCCTTCGGCAAGGCAATTAATCCTCAATTGCTGCTCTCTACCCAGGTGTAAAAATGGGTACCATGGTCGGGTGTTAATTAGCATTTGCACCATCATCAGTGGCAGCACGGCTAGTATGCTCCCAGGGGAGTTGAGAAAGTATGTAATATCATTTACCATGGGTAATAATAATTATTATGCGCCTCGGAATAGGTTACCTAGATAGATGGCGCTTTATAAATGCTTGATATTATTATTATTATTATTATTATTATCTTCATCCTCAAGAGCAAATAGCTGTCACGGCACTTAACCCCTCGTTCATCTCATGGTTCTCTAAGCTTCTTCAGTCTACATTAAGAAGGAATAATAAGCAAATTAATAAATTCCAAAATATTAGAGTTCTTTAAAGAAATATCTCAATAATTTCAGTATCTTCATCCTCGAGAGCAGTAGCTCTCACGGCACTAAACCCCTCTTTCATCTTAAATGTTTCCTCTCTAAGCTTCTTCAGTCTACATTAAGAAGGAATAATAAGCAATGAATAAATTGCAAAATATTAGAGTTCTTTAAAGAAATATCTCAATAATTTCAGTATCTTCATCCTCGAGAGCAGTAGCTCTCACGGCACTAAACCCCTCTTTCATCTTAAATGTTTCCTCTCGGCTTCTTCAGTTTACAATTAGAAGGAATAATATTAAGCAATGAATGAATTCCAAAATATTAGAACTCTTTAAAGAAATATCTCAATAATTTCAGTATCTTCAGCTATCACGGCACTAAACCCCTCTTTCATCTTTTGTTTCCTCTCAGCTTCTTCAGTCTATGATCAATGAATTCCTAATAATTAGAATTCGTTAAAATATCTCAATAATTGTAGTATCTTCATCCTCAAGAGCTTGTGTAGAGAAATATTTCAGTTGATCCATTCACTTCATAAGTATTTTCCCAAAGTGATAGTTGAGACGTCAATCATATACCAACATCATCGTACAATTCTTCTGAATGACAGTTTCAAAGGAAAAGGAACAAATCAAAAACCAATTTCATTCTTAAAGGCCTGGGGGGTGTTTCACAGAGATCCTAAGTTGATCTTAGATGGTCTTAAATATTATGGAAAGCCATTAGTGTCTTGAAACAGTTTTGTAAAAGTTATGTTGAAATGCATAAAATGTTGATTCAAATCATATATATTTTCTAATTATCAAAGAAATTTCATGAATTTTATGTGAAGATCATGAATCTCTTTGATATATGATTTGAATCAACATTTTATGCATTTCAACATAACTTTTACAAAACTGTTCAAGACACTAGTGGCTTTACATAATATTTAAGACCATTTAGTGCTAAGATCAACTTAGGATCTTTGTGAAACACCCCCCAGGTCACATATAACCGGATAGCGTAAACAAATGCCCGACGAACAAAAAACAAACAATCAAATTATCTGGTGGTAAAGTCGTCCGATTCCACTGGATAGAACAGCGTACATCGCCTGACAAGGAACGGACAGGAAACGCATATGAATGTAGATGAACGGATTTACAATTTTACTCTCCGTCGGGCATCCGTTTGTGCTATCCAGTGATATGTGACCATGCCTTTACCAACAAGATGTAATTTTGGTTAAATTTCACAAAGTTAAAGAATCACTTTAATGCGCCCAAATGTATGTAGATAAATCACTTACTTTGATGGCAGTGGGTGAAACTGATTTTCCAAATCGCTCCGCTCTCTGTTTCAGTTTGTCTGTGTCCATTGACTGTCAATGAAAGATGGATTAATACTATTATTTTTTAACTGCAATATATATATATATATCTATTAAAGGGATTCAGTAACATTGTCCAAATCCTCAAAACTTACTCCGAACTCTAGTGGTTCTCTCATAACTTGTCATATTCATGTCAACAATAAAAGAATGGGACAGGTTTCGGTTTTTCGAATTTCCATTTCATTCAAAAGATATTTACGACTGAAGTGTTCAGATATTAAACTGTCTGGGGATAATTAAGGCCGTGTAAAAAGCAAGTGCAATGAGTTAGTGAATATCACTTTGCATTTTTGCTAATTTCTCAGCAACAAAAACCATCCAATTAACGTGAAGTTTTCACACATTTACTTTGCGGACATATCAGATCACACAAATACACATTTTATTAATCAGTCATCACTTTTTGCACTCGTCAACAAAGTTACTAGATACCTTGTATGTATTAATTCAACATTAGTACATCTGTCATATATACAAATATAGAGGATCTAGTTGAAACTATGGGCTCTGAGGTTACTTCAATCATACTATTTTCTTCAGGGCTGCACCTCTTTAGAAAATAGTACTATTGAAGTCACAGAAGACCCGTAGATTCAAGAGGTGCCACGAACAAAGGCATGGTGTAACTGTTTTATACCCCTCATCTAAAATTGTCCCTTTTTTATTAACAAAAAAGAAATCATAGGTAATTTTTCTTGCTAAGTGATTCATGGCATGGTCCATGAATTATTGAAAGATGAAACATCATTCATCCTAGCAAATGTGATAGCATTAGTATTTTTTTTAATTATGTTACTAGATCCCTTTAAAGGGATAGTTGGGTTTTGGTACAGAGAGTACCAAAACTCAACTATACCTTGTTCATACATCCTATATGTACACATATTTCTCCAAATGAAATTAATTAATTTTGTTGATTTGTTGATGAATTGAACAAAATCTCAATTTATAGAGAATGCTGCATGTTACAGGTGTATATCATTCCAAAATAAATTTACAGAGAGAAAAGGATCACTGTCGTCTGATTTCAATGCCCACTAGAGGCCAATCAAAAAAATACACGGGGGCAAAGGGCGATACCTTTAAAATCGCCCCCGTGAGCCACGGCACGGGGGCGAATTGTTTTTATTTTTTTTTTTTTATATTAAAAAAAAATTTTTTTACATCTTTTTGCATCATCGGAAAGCGCCAGAAATGTATCAAACATGGCATAATCAGATAGATCACATCATGATAATCATTTATTAGACCCTTGAGCAGTGAAAACTATGTAAAAAAAAAAAGAGCCCCCGTGAGCCCCAAAATAGCCCTCGTGAATAATTTCATGAGGGCGTTTTTTTCCCTCAAAATTTTCAAATTTGCCCTCGTGAAAAAAAAAAGTATTTTTTTGGTATTCCTTCAACTACTCACAGTGAAATGATGTGTCAGGCGGAGAAAACAATAGCATATCGTAACCTGCTATTGTGTTCTCCGCCTGACACGTCATTTCACCGCGAGAAGTTGAAGAAATGGCCGCCTCCTGTGATTATTTTCTCTATTGGGAATATTCCAAGAGGAAATAAGTGACTAAAAATGACAGGAGTTATGCTCTCATCACATCCAAATGTCAAAAGGCAAGGATTTCATTCCTCTTGAAGTGTGGAGGTTTGTATTATTACATTATGTTTCTTACCACTGAGATTCCCTTTGATGGTGTTTCTGTCTTGGTCTGTGCTTCTGTCTTGTTCTGTGCTCCTGTTGTGGGCGTACCAAATCTGAACGCAAACAATCAAAATAATTAAATGTTTTTCCTGTTAAGTTGTGCAAGTGATATACAGATTCACAAGTAACAATATTGATGTGTTCCAATAAGTTGAAGTTCCTTTATTAAAACGTGAGAGTAATGTGATTATTTTTTGGAAACTCTCTTTTATTTCCCCCAAATACCACCTTTTCTTCCCGAAAGCCTCATAAGGCCCTACATATTTTCAGCGCACATTCATATGCAAAGATGAGATTTGCACACCATTATTGAACACTATCGCGATGCATTTAGTACCATTTCAATCTTGCCTTTGCCCCATATTCTGATGCATTGCTTAATTACAACCAGCGGGGCATCTAATGTAAAGAGAATTACACAGGCTTCTTGACTTTTCCACATTGAGTGATGGAAAGACAATAATAAGAGAGATAAAATCGATAACATTTGGGTTATTATAATTGTGCACAATTACCATGGGCATACAGGGAACATTTTTGCTGGGGGGGCTGACAGAGGTCATTGCCCGAATATAATCTTTCCTGTTTTTATCAAACCTGACAAGCAAAAAAGGTCCTCGCCACACAGCTAACCCCAAAATAGTGTAATTATTATGATTTCGCCTGAAAAAGGCATGATTTTTGCCCGAATGTGACATGATTTTGCTTGAATATGCTTTGATTTTACCCCAAAATAGCATGGTTTTAACCACATTTAGGTGCTTTGTACCCGAATATTGCCATTTTCAAAACTCTCAGGGGGCTGCAGCCCCCTCCCCCCCCCCCCTTCATGCCTTATATGTCTATACACTTTACCTTTCAGCCCTGGCCTTTCTCCTGTCTGCGTCTGAGAGTGAGCCTGACACACCAAACTTCTGCGCTCTCAAGGCCTTTTTCTAAGAAGGAAAACAAAAATGAAAACAAAATGAATGCACATTTTCACTTTTATTCAGAAATTGAACATGCATTGTATAGAAGCAAAATCAGAACTAAAATTTATTTAAAATGTTTTCTTTTATTCAGCCATTTAAGAATGAAAATATGTATTGCACAACACTTCTGTGTTCTCACTGCCTACTGTGCCATTTCATTTTCAAGATATATTTCTACACAATCAATAAAAGATGTTGAAAATGAAAGTTATCTATTATAATTTTAATTCAAACATATAGAGAAACTGACCAGAAATATAATATGACTGAAAAAGAGCAAAGAAAATGGGATTCCAGCAGGAATTATAATTTTGATTATTTTCTATAGTTCCATACCTCTACATCTGTCATGGGCTTGGGTGCTTGCACCGGTAGCTATCTTTTAATTCCACATTCTCCGCCGATAATAAACAGGGACTGCACAACAGTCAGCAATACAGTGGAACCTCACTTTAGAGAGCTCCATGACATAACAAATCCCTCTTACATTTATATTCTTCTTCGTTTTTTTTTTAAATCCTGACATAAAAAGATACCTGATGTATGGGAATTGTCATGGTCCCAAGGTTCTAATGCAGGTGTCATTTGTATGACGGACCTCTTGACCCCCGGGAAAGGTGCGTCATGTACTCCCATATTGATGACGCACAGTACCGTCATGGAAGCAAAATGTCAGTCACAACACTGACCCATGTGTGCGTCATAGTCAGTCACTTTACCATGAGTACGTCACAAGGTTCGTCAATAGGAGCGTCATGTAATTTGGCGAGGTTTCTTTCCGGTGCGCAAAATGACGTGCGTCATGGGTCGGTCATTTTCATGAAATGGTGCGTCACAATTTTGACTCAAATATCATCAATGTTTCCTAACGGTGAGTCTTTTTTTTTCTGACGGAGGGTGCATCATGGTTCATAAAAGGGTGACACACATCGGTACAATGACGCACCTTTCCCGGGGATCAAGAGGTGCGTCATACAAATGACACCTGCATAATTATAACAAGGTTCAACTGTACCATGTTGCACATAGTTCCTTATTTGCATACCTCTACATCTGTTATGGTCTTGGGTGCTTGCACGGCTATCTTTTTGACTTCCACCTCCTCTTCTACCTTCTCCTCCTCCTCCTCCCCTTCTTCTGGTTTTGCTTCAGCTTCAGGTTCAACCTCCACTTTCCTCTCTGGTTCTAACACCGCTTCCACATCCTCATCCTCATCCTCATCTCCATCTTCAAGATCCTGCGGAAAATAACAAATATTTGAGTTTAACAAGAGCTCACCACCTGCATATTAAGTCAATTGGAGAAACATAGACACGATTTGAGTTTATCAGTTAATTTGTTTTGGACAATTGTGCATTGTAGCTTAAACCCCCCCCCCCCCTTCATTCCCAGTGAATAGAAGCACGGTAAGGATTTATGTGCCTGAACATTTCATTCAATCTTTTGTGTGCATTTAGAAACAAATTTGAAACAGAATTGATTCAATAAGTAATATTGTGACAAGAGGCGACCTTACTACTCAGAGGGTTATTACACAAGCTCATCAACTGCAGAGAGAGTCAATGGGGTTAATTGAGATGTCTATGTCTTCTCCTTCTGTATTCAGGTTCAACCTCCACTTTCCTCTCTGGTTCTAATACTGCTTCCACATCTTCATCCTCATCTCCATCTCAAATATAGAAACTATTTGAGTTTTACAAACCAAACCACATCCAGAGCTCAACAACTGCATAGAAAGTCAATTGGGTTACGCAAGATTGGTACGACTAGGGTTAACAATTAAGTACATTACACTTCACTCCAGGGGTGTACCTAGGATTATTCCAGTGGGAGGGGGGGGGGGGGGGGGGCAGGAGTGAACCATGGGGGCCTTGTATTATCAAGAGGGCATCATTTTTTATTGTACAATAAAAGAAAAATTGTCCTCTCTATAACATTTTAGGTGCCTCAAATTAATTATGATTTTGCAGATTTTTTTTGTCCATTTTTTTCCCTAGCAAGCATTTTTTTTTGTTTTTGGGGTGGCACAAACAATTTGTGGGTAGGCATGAGCCCGCCTGGCACCCTGTAGCTACTTCACTTGTATCTTTGCTGGAAAATTTGGAATACGAATTGTAAAACATTCACATTTCTCTACACCTCTTGAATTTATTTTGATTTTGTATGAAATGAAGTGTCCTATAAATCGCTCTTCAGACATTTCTACAGTTAAGTTCAGATAAAAACTAGATGGATCTTCAATTGCGCGCAATCGAAAATTATGCCTCCGCTATCACGCGATTTTAATATGCCCAAATTAACATGCACTGATTTAATTTTTCTTATATTTTGAGTCCTGTGACCTTGACCATATGATCCCAATCTTTGATGGCTCCCTAAAAAACAGTCAGGTACCAAGTTTGATTGAAATCTGACATTTAGTTCTTGAGATTTTGGTATTACAAGTTTTTTGCATGTATAATGAGTCCCGTGACCTTGACCTCAACCTCATGACCCCAACATTTTATGGCTACGTTGACTCTTTATGATACAGGTACCGAGTTTGATTGAAATCTGACATTCAGTTCTTGAAATTTTGCAATTACAAGCCATTTTCGCATACATATTGAGTCATGTGACCTTGACCTTTGTCCTCATGAACCCCAAAATCTAATCAGATCATTGCCACCCCAATATCTACACTAATACCAAGTTTGAATTTGATCCGTCAACCAGTTCTTGAGATATCGCGAGAACGAGGCATTTTTGCATATATATTGAGTCCTGTGACCTTGACCTTTAACCTCATGAACCCCAAAATCTAATCAGATCATTGCCACCCCAATATCTACACTAATACCAAGTTTGAATTTGATCCGTCAACCAGTTCTTGAGATATCGCGAGAACGAGGCATTTTTGCATATATATCGAGTCCTGTGACCTTGACCTTTGACCTCATGACCCCTAAAATCTAATCAGATCATTGCCACCCCAATATCTACACTAATACCAAGTTTGAATTTGATCCGTCAACCAGTTCTTGAGATATCGCGAGAACGAGGCATTTTTGCATATATATTGAGTCCTGTGACCTTGACCTTTGACCTCATGACCCCTAAAATCTAATCAGATCATTGTCACCCCAATATGTACACTCATACCAAGTTTGAAATTGATCCGTCAACTGGTTCTTGAGATATCGCGAGAACGAAAACGGGACATACGGACGGACGTACGGACGGACGTACGTACGGACGGACGGACGGACGGACAACCCGAAAACATAATGCCTCCGGCCACTTCGTTGGCGGAGGCATAAAAAACAACTGCAATGTAGGAAACTTACCTCATCATGGTCTGGGTTGAGAAGGTCTTCTGCTTCATCATCTGCATTTAGAACAGCTGCATGGGGTAATACAAATGAACAATTTTATATTAAAGGTGGCTCAAATTCGTTATCAGATGTGCGATGTCAAATTTGCCATGGCACCCAAGAAGATTACGTTTAAAAGAAGTATTGTCAATGTCTACGAATTACCATGTTCAATTATTTCCATTGGGGTGGGGGTGTTTAATTGTTGCTGTTTTTAGCTCAGTTATTTTTGTATTTCCTTTTTTTCCTTTAATGTAGTTGGTTTCCCATAGTGTTATTGTAAGAGTATGTTATACCGTATTTGTCGGTGTATTACCCGCTCCGGTGTATTAACCGCATCCCTAACTTTTGGGGTTTTCCATGAAAAAAAAATTGTTTTGATAGTATAATTCTTGATTTTTAGATGGTCAAAATGTGCCGAGGATAAGTAAAAACATCTTTCTTTTCAGAGAGTTTTGGTCTATGAAATATACTCATATTTACTGAAGTCTTTGAAGCCCATAAAGGAAATGATGAGCCCCTTCCCCGATCAATTCGTAAGATTTGTTCAGCTTACCAAAATACAACACGGAACACTATACATGGGACTACACTAAACACTAGAAAACAAAACGGAAGATTTCACAAAATTAATCAAAATGGAGATGAGAAAACTGTACCTTAAAATGTTATTCCTTGTTACAAGTTAATATCTTGTTGAATCTACACTTGAAAACTGTAAAATCTAAGCTATTTCAGGGGATAAGAAATTGTGATCGTAAGTACATTAAGTTGCAAGTGGAGACAAAAATATGCGTGGTGAAAGCTTGAACTTACTTGATATGGTATCTCCCAAAATAAAGGGTGGATTCAACAAAACCTTGGGTAAGGGTTACGATGAAAGAAGTCTGATATGGGTAATAATAATGATATTGACTGGCTCTTTCGGGGGATACGACATATATTGCCTTCACTAGGATCCATATTTTTTCACTAACCACTACTTTGATTATGAGAAAATTTATATGATAAATGCTACGTACTACAGTAAGCTCTTTTGGGAGGCTAAACCAACGTTGGATGTATTCCAACAGCACAACAAGGTGTCTACAAAAAAACTTGTTTTCCTCAAGTAGGCATTTTGAGTGTTCAATTTTCTTATATCCGTGTATTAACCGCTCCCCCCATTATTGCGGTTCTCCCGCCAGAAAAAAGGGGCGGTTAATACACCGGCAAATACGGTATATGTTTTCAATAGGGAATCACTTCCCCCAAAGCCATTGACTTATTTTGTGATTTCCTAACACATTTTACCATTTATATAGTGTACCCTATACAAGAAATAAATGAATGAATGAATGAATGAATTCTCTTCTCAGAAATCATCCAAGCTAAGCCGAGATTCCTTCAGAGCAGAGCCGCAGCAGACAACATCCGCCTTCACGTCACCCAAGCTCTATCAACAGCCATCCCACCACAACCCAACATTAGCAAGCAAGAACAAGCCACCATCAAGGATCATGTATGTAGCATCCTGTCAATCCACTTACTTACAAGCGCATGTAGAGAAACACAATACATCTCTAAGTGGACATATCATATCACAGAAATACAGACTTGTATCAATCCTTTTGTCAGTTTTTGCACAGATATATCAACAAAGGCTAGATCTATCCCTGTAAGATCAAATTTAACAAAAAATACATAACATTAGGATCTCAAAATACTGGACAAGGATGAGAACTGTACTAACATTCCCAGAATCTTACCTTCTGCATCTTCATCTGTACCAAGATGAACATCACCCCCTAGATAAGAAAAAGGAAAAATAAAATAAAAAGAATTGTAGACGAAAATGTTTTGATATGAATTCAAGTTGAAAGTACTAAATATTAACATCAGACATGTGCTGAGCTTTCTCATCAGACTGCTATACTGTACAATAGGCATTATCTCTATTCGCAAATTACATTAACAGTACATACAGCAGTTTAGCAGTTTTCAATTAATGGTTCTGGGGGGGGGGGGGGTGTTGCAAAAAGAGTGGCGATTAATCGCAAGTTCAGAAAATGCGCCTAAATGCACAATTCTGATTGTCTCAAGTGCGCATGTTTTTCTAACTTGCGACCAAAAGCAAATTTGCGATTAATCACAAATTTGTATGCAACACTCCCCTGGGCACATCTACAATGAAGATGGTTATACCGGGCAGTATGACCATACATTAACACTTCAATACTTTTTAGCCTCAATTTCCTGGTCACGCAGAGTACATAGACAATATATGCGTTGGTTTGTCAACAATACATGCCAACCATGCATTGTCCAAGCATTGCCTGCGACACACACCATTATGAGCGGTTCTGGGTCCCCATTTCATAAAAATGTTCAAATGTTAATAGCCCTGATCAGCTCTTATCCAGTTCCTAATATGCCACATGTATCAATCTTCAGTAATTTTATACTGAAAAGATCGACTAAAATATGCCTTGGTAATTTATGCAAACAAATGTTTACTAGTGTTCACTTTTAAATAGACGTTCACCCTATCCCAGATGATTTGATTATAGCATGCACTCTCCATTCTAGAACACAGCCAGAGCTTTTTTTGCTTCAGGCCAGTCCTGAACATGTTAAGCAAAATTACACTTACTGTACAAGGGTTGCCATAATAATCAGTCAGACATAACACATACAAAGGCAACTGTTTTCAGTACATAATCTGTACCATCACTATACTTAACTATTTTTAACTATTATACAGGTATTTGTTTCTTCTATATCTTTCCGTAAGAATTCTGGTCTAGCAATCCTGAGGTCTTGGATTCATTGCCCGGCAAAGCCAAATTTTCTTTGCACAGTATCAAATACTTTAATTTTAATATTCCTGGTCAGTTTCCTCTGTGTCTGAATTCAATCTTATTTCCATCATTACATATACTCTACCTGAACCATCTAAGTGCTCCGATAACCGCAGCAGCAGTTCTGCCTTGTTTCCCTTCGGGCTGAGGCCCTTATCTGTAAGCTCCTTCCGTAGCTCTGCAATCTGGAAAACACGAACCACCAAAAACAGAGATGAAATACATGTAGTGTGAACTGTTCATAATTGATTTAATCTAATTAATATTGGTTTAGCAAAATAGTAAAAATATTGTATTAATGAACATTTAAAATGGTAACTTAAAAATAAGTGATAACTTGGTTGATTGGAAACAACAAGTTCTGGAGAAAAGGCAACTAAGTTTTCTCTGCAGCCTAAACTGCACTCTGCAGGCCGGCTGCAGGCCCTAAAGTTCTTCTGACTAAACACAAATGTTTTTCCAGTTGGAGCTGTTCTCAATTACACAACCAAGATCACAAATAATCAAGTGCAGCTCAGCTGAATTGCAGACGATTGAAACATGATCTAACATCTAAACACAATATAATAAAAAAAACTAATTACATGTATGCAGCATTCTTACATTTTAATTTTTGTCAAGCAACATCATTATTCAGTTTTAATGAAGACTGGAAAGTGGAAGACTAGACCAATGTAAATCGGCACGGTGACTTGCGAGTGGAGAGAGTAATTATACTCCTGTGCGCGCCATACCGGTTACGTCTGGATGTATGGTGGCTCTAAGTCTAAATCTTAAACTTAAAAAAACGATCATATGATATGGCCACCCACTTGATCGATTGATTACGTTTCAGATTTAGAGCCACCATACGGTACGGCACGCATGCACCGCAGGAGTACAGTACCCTCTCCACTCGCAAGTCACCTAGCCATAGGCCATAGTTTAGCTTTTAGTGAAGTCCCGTTATATCTGACGAGTTTGATATTTTTAGCGACTGCGAAATGCAAATTTTACATGGCTGCGAAGTAACCAAAACTATTGATTAAAATCATCGGAAATGAATCAAATTTTGTCAGAAATACTACAACAGATCGTGGAGGGATGAGGAATAAGTGCAATGAGTGATACAAACTAATTTAGTTTAGTTGAGTTTTTAAAGTAAATTTGAAGTGATGCAAATTACCAAATACAAACAAAAAAGGGCCGGGTACTAGTCCAAGAAGACTAAAGGTAGAGACATTTACATTAACATTTGGACGTTTTTTTTTAACATGTCATACCTTTAGTCCTAGTCCATAGTGTACACGTTCTGTATCTAGCCACTTATCCACCCCAAAAACCCTCCAATTTGGTTGGAAATATTTCGGCTACTCACCTGAATTTTCACGACTAGGCAGATGTTTACTCTCTTTCTGCAATTGTGCTGTCCCAAATACGTTTACAAGTTGTAATTCTCGTAAAATTAACAATTTTCCGAGGTAAACACAGCCCGATGTTTGTTGACCAAGAATTCACGTAACATGCTATTCAACGCAATTGCACAATGTAGTATTGTATTCGCCGTGTATAGACATTTGCATAACACACGGCTCGCGAATAATACCGTTGCATGTATAACCTGCACGCGCGCGCGCCGTATCCTCTAATACTGCATGCATAGAGGATACGGCGCGCGCGCGCGTACAGGTTATACAAGTACATGCAACGGTATTATATTCGCGAGCCGTGTGTTATGCAAATGTCTATACACATCGAATACAATACTACATTGTGCAATTGCGTTGAATAGCATGTTACGGGAATTCTTGGTCAACAAACATCGGGCTGTGTTTACCTCGGAAAATTGTTAATTTTACCAGAATTACAACTTGTAAACGTATTTGGGACAGCACAATTGCAGAAAGAGAGTAAACATCTGCCTAGTCGTGAAAATTCAGGTGAGTAGCCGAAATATTTCCAACCAAATTGGAGGGTTTTTGGGGTGGATAAGTGGCTAGATACAGAACGTGTACACTATGGACTAGGACTAAAGGTATGACATGATAAAAAAAAAACGTCCAAATGTTAATGTAAATGTCTCTACCTTTAAGGCTTTAGTCTTCTTGGACTAGCCGGGTACGAAAGTCAAAACTGCATTAGCACCTGTAAATCTTTCTTTGTTCTCATTAACTTTCTTTCAAATGTGTTTCACCAATTATAACCAATTAAAAACACATATGAAGAGAGGAGTAGAGGACTCAAATAAACCGAAACATTCAACTCAAACTCAAAGAAAGACAATTTGCACACTGTAGCCGTTCGCGTTCACCACACACAACATATTTTTCAGTACCTGGGACTGTAGACTTCTCACACAACATAACACATTACTTGCGATCGTCTAGCTTTTCGGGCAAGAATCACATTATTGATGCATAGATTTGACTGACATTAACGGAATATAGTCTTGAACATTGTATGCATATGACTGGTATGACAATCCGCCTTTTGGTTACTTACTTTGAGCTTTTTGAGGTCGTCTGTGCTGGCCATTTCGCTTTCTTCGTGTTCAACCGGTTTGGGGGAGAATTTCGCTGGTTCCATGATCCAGATCCAAAGCTAAAGCTAAAGCGAGCCCGTTGGTTATACAGTTCAATGCTCAATTTTGCGAAGTGTGGAAACTCACAAAGGACCTTCACCGTGGGGCAACTGATGAAAAAACTTCTTAATTATTATTGTATCTTGGTATATAAATGAGACTTAGTGGTCCTCATCCTCATCATCATCATCATCCTCATTATCATCATCATCATCATCATTATCACCACCACCAGATCGATCACCACAATCATCATCATGCATGTCAGTCACCATCATCATCATCATCATCATCATCATCCATGGGCGTAGATTTTTACTTACGTAATACCTATTCATCAGGGGGGGGGGGGGGGTGAATTAATAGATCATCTCCCCCCCCCCCCCCCCCTGTTGAATGGGTATCAATGACAGATCTACGCCCATTTCATCATCATCATCACCATCATCACCATCATCGACGACGTTCAAAACATAATTACCAGTGAAACATGATGAATATTAAAGGGATAGTTGAGTTTCGGTGCAGAGAGTACAGTTTTGGTAAAACTGAATAAGTAACCAAACTCTGCACCATAACATTACAAAGTGATAGTTATAACTCCATTATGCTCAAAGGTATAACAAAATAACAAACGACTAAGTAAAAAGCCTTTTATAATTTTTTTTAAAGAGCCGTTAAACACAAGAGGGCGCTCTCTAAAAGCGCATTGGTTTTTACAATTTTCATTTCAAAATTTGCATGTGTCGTTTTGCTGAAATAATGATTAAAATCAACAACTATTTAAAAACCTCATTTGTAAATTTTTGAAAGGTGTAAGCATATTTGTTTTTTCAAAGGATAGTTCGAAATTGTTTAAGTTGTGGGGCCCCACAGTAATATCAAATGGTTATATTTATGGATATTTCAGCTTGGATTATCATACATTTTGAGGGTCACAGGTTTTTACCTGACACGCACAAAAAAAGATTCTCACCTGTTTAGATGGCCTTTATTATTATATTTTTCGGCCAATATT
The DNA here is from genome assembly GCA_037951105.1 of Echinarachnius parma. NCBI lineage: Eukaryota > Metazoa > Echinodermata > Echinoidea > Clypeasteroida > Echinarachniidae > Echinarachnius > Echinarachnius parma. The sequence continues at coordinate 55,033 of JBAMJV010000743.1, read as the reverse complement.
TTATGTTGTCTATTTTTTCATGGAAGTAGGTTTCTTTTCGTGGGTGCACCAGGGGGCACATAATTTATGGGGGGCATGTGCCCAAGGTCCTATTAAATATTGGAATGTAAATTAGAGCCACACCGTTTCATTTCGACTTTACATTCACATCTCCTAAAAACAACAATTACAGTCATGTGCATTGACAACAAGCCTGTAATGTATTATAATAATAAATGTAACACAAAATAAGAAACATACACCAACAATGTTTGAACGAATGGCATTAGATATGAGACATGTACAATGGCTACAACATACAACTGGATCTACCTTATGGAACCCAATACCAAGCAAACATTTATATAGTATTTATGAGGGGCGTTCAGAAAGTTCATAGCCCGACCTTAAAGGAGTCAAGGTGCAACATTGATTAATATAGACACAAATATTAATCTGTTCGCATTATCCTCATCTACAGCCACACACTTTTCGGCATTCTTCATGAGGGCCTCCAGGACCTCCTTGAAGAAGTCTCTTGAAAGCCCCTCAGAAACCTGCATATTGGCATCTTTTGTCTCATTATCCTCCCGAAAAGCACAACATTGGGAGTGTTTCTTCATCTGTGGGAAGGTTCTGAAATAGGGAGGAAGCAGCAAAGACCACATCCCGCAGTCAATTGCTATTAATTGCAGGGTCACACTGTTCTTGTGAGCAGGCACATTGTGCTGGAGGCAGCACAAGCCTCTCATCAACTTGCATTGCTTCAATTTCCAAGTGATTTTTAATGAAAATTGCAACATGGACGGCCAGTCTAGAACAAAGACAGAATTCAACTGACCTAACTTTGCAGCATCACTGACCATGTGAATGATGCAGCATTGCATACACAACATGACATTAAGCTAGGTAACCCAATTTCCTGCTACTTCATGTTAGGGATATACGAACGGTTACAGTCCGTTATTCCGAAGGTTCAGTTATTCCGAAGGTTCGTTATTCCGAAGGTTCGTTATTCCGAAGGTTCGTTGATCCGAAAATAAAATCGGGTTCGTTATTCCGAAGGTTCGTTATTCCGAAGGTTCGTTGATCCGAAAATAAAATCGGGTTCGTTATTCCGAAGGTTCGTTATTCCGAAGGTTCGTTATATCCGAAGGTTCGTTATTCCGAAGGTTCGTTGATCCGAAAATAAAATCGGGTTCGTTATTCCGAAGGTTCGTTGATCCGAAAATAAAATCGGGTTCGTTATTCCGAAGGTTCGTTATTCCGAAGGTTCGTAGATCCGAAAATAAAATCGGGTTCGTTATTCCGAAGGTTCGTTAGTCCTAAAATGAAATAGGGTTCGTTAATCCGAAAATTAAATAAATACGACGTAGAAAAGAATTGAGTTGATTTGATTTTGAGCAGTGTGGACTTGGGAAAGGGGATCAATATTACTCTAATTGCCGTGGCTGCATGGGGGGTGGGGGAGAAGGGGAGGGGGGCAAAGAGTGGGGGCAAAGAGGGGAATTCCACCCCAGAAATGTGATGTTTGCTATAAAATGAAGTGAATATGAAGAATCATGATCGAAAATCTGAGCCAAAACGGTAGAGCAATAAAAAAGTTATGACAGGATGAACTTTGCGCCGATTTTTAGTATCGTTCGCAATTGATATCGATCGTGACGTCACTTGCGAGCTGCAGCCATTTTGACTTCTACATGGAAATTGTACAAAATTTAAATTTTCTTCATAACAAAGCAAATTTATGAGCTTACAAATTCCAAAGAGGTTGGCCCATCGATATTCTTCTATGAATTCGTGAAAACAAGCAGAGAAAATTTAATTTTTAGCAACGAAAATGAGAAATAAATGTATTTTCATGTACTAAAGCCATGGCGAGTTGCTCGTCAATGATGTTGCATCTGGCGGCAATTTTGAAACGATCGCTCATTACTACATGATGTTCAAATAGGTGTAACTCCCGTGTTTCTTGTCCGATTTTGATCAAATTTTCACCAATTATGCCTCTTATTCTGCTTATTCAAATAACGGATGGTTTTATCAGGCCCGGATTTCTAGTCAAATTGTATTTTACTTTTCTTTGTAAAACAGATATATATACATAAAATATAAAAAATATATACATAAAATATATACATTTTATTTGTCTGAATTGTATGTATTTCATCATAAATAGCAACTAAGGGCAGGGTGGGGGGGGGGGGGGGGGGGGTTGCTATTTTGAATCCCCGCAAGTGATGTTTTCCACATCACATTTTCACTTGGCAGCCCAAGGGGGGGGGGGGGATTGTTCCCTTTTTAATGTTCATGATTCCTTTTTAAATTGATTTAGGAGGGGGGCCCATGACACCCCCCCCCCCCCCCCCCCCACTACGCCAGTGCACACACACACGCACACACACACACACACACACACACACACACACACACACACACACACACACACACACACACACACACACACACACACACACACACACACACACACACACACACACACATACACACACACACAAACACACACACACGCACGCACAACCTATTTCATTTTCGGATTAACGAACCCTAATTCATTTTCGGACTAACGAACCTTCGGAATAACGAACCCGACTTCATTTTAGGAATAGCGAACCTTCGGAATAACGAACCTTCGGAATAACGAACCTTCGGAATAACGAACCCGATTTCATTTTAGGAATAGCGAACCTTCGGAATAACGAACCTTCGGAATAAAGAACCTTCGGAATAACGAACCCGATTTCATTTTAGGAATAGCGAACCTTCGGAATAACGAACCTACCGAATAACGAACCTTCGGAATAACGAACCTTCGGAATAACGAACCTTCGGAATAACGAACCTTCGGAATAATGCAACAAATGTTCGGATTAACGAACCCTATTTCATTTTCGGATTAACGAACACTCAGGTATAGGAAATTTGCGTGTTCGGAATAACGAACCTTCGGAATAACGAACCGCACCCATACGAACTTATTGAACGCCTGTATATCTGCGTTACACTTGTATCCCCATGTACCATTCTTATCACACAAACCCGGATCAAGGTTATATTTTTTCCCCCACTAAATGAGGGTATAGTACAGTACACAATTATATATAAGCAACGATTGAAAGACATAGTACTATAAACAAAATGTAACAAAAGAATACTACAATACAAGTTAAGCTATAGACATGTTATAATCAAAGGGATATTCTTGTATAAATATTAAACAATTGTTTTACGATGCAGGTTTTATAATTGAATCACATCATTTTCCAAACAAAACCAAGTTTGTCTAAATTATAGTTTCATTTCATAAATCTTCGTTGCAACTGACGGTATACAATCTAATAAACAAAAGATAATGATACAACAATTTCGTAAAAATACGTGATTTCATTTCATTTCATTTCATTTATTTTGCAACTTCAAAACATAACATAAATACAAAACAATTATATAACAACATATAATACAAATCATGAATATCACATTTGTGCTTAATTACATTAAACAATTGTATAAAAAATAAGTAAATAAAGAATAACTATACAACATAATAGTATACAGTATAGTAGGAAAGTTGCATGGGAAGTCACAATAAGCTGCAAGCTTGATAGCGTGACTCCCCAAAGAAAAATTAATGTAAGCTTAAATTATGTATACAACCTATGACATATGGGATAGAGAGAAAGAAAAGAAAGTAAGGAGAAGGAAGGGGTGCAAGTGCAAATAATTAAAGAACACGCTAGCCCTTGAAAACCATATACTAATTTATACAAAATATAAGAATATCCAACAAATTACTCATTAAATTATACAAAATATCATTAAATTACAAAAACGCAAGTTCACTGCCATCATAACACTATACAGGGAATGAAACTTATATATATCAATTTTTTTTTTTTTTTTTTTATATTGATTCAGCACAATATCTTTTATCCTTCTTTTAAATAAATTTAGAAAGGTTATTTGTTTTATAAATTCAGGCAAAGTATTCCATATATCAGGCCCATGGTGTCTTTAACTTATGAGCTAATACTATTTTAGGGTTATTCAAATGAATATTATGACATGTACGTGTTAAATGAGATACCCAGGGGGCAAACACCCATTTTTTTCGGATATCAGCTTTTGCCTGTTGTAAAAGGTTGGCGGCCAGAAATGGCTTCTAGGACCTTCTAGGAACACAATCTAGGTGGACAACCTCGCGGACAAGCTGCTCGAAGCCCACAGAATGAGTTTTAACAAAATCACCCCTACTGTAGCTATATGGTGGGTTTAGGCCTTAGGGGTCATGAAGTCCCGATCTCACATTTTTCATGATTACACCACGATGCTTGATTATATCTGCTTGTAAATTCATGGACGTCTTCCTTAGATTCCTGCGCATCATGTGATACCAAATTTGAGCATATTGCATATTTGGTTGTTGTGAAAAATGTTGTTAAAGCGTGATGCGTCACACACGGAAGTGACATTTTTAATGGAGCGTTTATGTATAAAAAGCAAATATAGTACCAATAATTAAAAACAATGATATATTTTTATCATTACAAACTAAATGTGCATCAAAATAACTTTAGATATATGTTTACCATGAAATAAACTATTTAAAAACACTAAACAATAAAGAACAATAAGCAATACAAACAAAGAAATACATAAGAATTTGAATCTATTCATGTAATTATTTCTTTAGATCTCTTCAAAATTACATTCACTGATACAAACATGCATCAAAACATAATAAATTTACTTTGTTAGTGTGCCATGAATCAGACACAATAAGAGTTGTGGAGTAGGGAGGGTGGGGGTCCGGTGGGGGGGGGGGGGGGGGGCATGACCAAGCCTTATTGTCAGTGGACTCCACAACAGTATTAAAATGATTACCATTTTAGTATTATGATGGATTTAGTGTGGTCAGGAGACTAAATAAATAGTCTCTATTTGTAGTTGTCTTTAATATTTTTGAGCTCAGATTACAGGATACTATTACGTGTATACTAACCCTACTTCCTGAGATACGCATGTACATATTTTGAATGAGAGAACCAGTTATAAAACAAAAGTCCATTATTGCAGATAATAATATGTACCAAGCCAAATGAACAAATACATACAAAACATACAATGTAAATTGTAGTTTCGGCAAAACATGGTATTATCGCTTTCTGTGAATGATCTTTTCAATTTCTGACTCGCCAACTGATATCACAGATTTCCGCGAATTTTCTATTCATTTCTTAAGTCACCAGCTGCTATCACTGATATCCGCAAATGTTCTATTCGTTTTCTTAGTCACCAGCTGCTATCATTGATATCCGTGAATGTTATATTCATTTTCTGTGATGGCCCCAGTGCTACAATCATATCATGGATAGATAGGTATGCATTATGGGCTGTCCTCACCCACATCTCTGAGAGATCCGTGAGATTTGTTGCACCGTGGTATGTATGACAACGCTGTCGACTCCATCATTCTTGAGACTGTAGAGTGTGTGGAGTATGACCCGTGTATCAGCCTCCTGTTGTGTAGATTCAAGGGCTGGAACTTCCACCACAGATCCTCCTGTGAGGAGCACACTTTTTGTTTCTTTGAATCCGCCACCAAGGTACAGATGAGTTTGGCCAAGAGAAGGTTCACGCTGTTCATTCTCACACCACCTTTCACACAGGAAGCTCAGAAGGTTCGCCTTGTTTGCTGATACAGAGACAAACTCCTGTCGATCAGGAGCTGTGTACTGCCCACTGACTTCATATACCTTGGCTAATTTGGATCGGGTATACCTCTGTTCCTGCTCAGCAGACTTCAGGCTGGCTCAAATGTATCTGTCGCAACAAAAGTGTATGATCTCGGTACCAACAGGAACATCTTTCAGCAACAGATTTGTGTACCGTTCGGCGATTGCATCAAATGTTTCCCCTTTGTGAAATGACCAGCGCCGTATGGCGCACATTGCATCAACAACAACTGCTGTTTTGTTGTCATCCTGAGGCAAATCGGAAACACATGTCACTTTGGTTTCCTCTTTTAAGACCTTCACCAGGCTAGCATTGGTACCACTTCTCATACTGCCGTCTTCCTTGAACAAAGATGGAGGACTATTACTGCACTCATGCTTCCCTATGAAATCAAAAATGTAGAGTTGTCCACCACTAACAATAATCTGTGTCGTGCGCAGTCTGAGTGGCAGAGATACCACTAGCTACCCATGCTTCAGCGGCAAGAAACACACCTGCAGTGGTAGACTATGGTGACAACCAAGCAAATGCCATAACAGGCGACCTCATCACCCAGGCACGAGAACTGACCATAGATGTGTACACCACCAAAAGCGACCAATTTGAAGATTCTGATCTTGAAAAATTGAGAGCCTACAAGTTCTTGAACAACAAGTCAACTCTCCTGAAGCTGCTGCCTCCCACAGAAGATGCTTTCCTCTTGCACCTAAATAGAGCTGCTCATGCGACCATCATTGACAAGAATGCGCACATCGCCAAGCCAAACATTACATCGTGTACAGAGTTCGGATGGTCCTTGACTGATGGGAAACCAATTCCAGTGCCATCTACACAACAAGCCTGGCCTGAATCGATGGAAAAGACACTATCGTGTGGATGTGTCAGGGGATGCTAGAAGAACTGTTCTTGCTCAAAGAAGGCTACATAGGCTGCCGTTGTCAGGGCATAAAAACCAAGTGCAGAAGGGTGCAGTGCACTGCTATAATGGAAATCAGTGATAGCAGCAGTGACTCAGAAAATGAATAGAACATTCGCGGAAAGCAGAGATTGCAGCTGGTGACTCATTCGCGGATATCAGTGATAGCAGCTGGTGACTTAGAAAATGAATAAAACATTCGCAGATGTCAGTGATAGCAGCTGGTGACTTAGAAAATGAATAGAACATTCGCGGATATCAGTGATAGCAGCTGGTGACTTAGAAAATGAATAGAACATTCGTGGATATCAGTGATAGCAGCTGGTGACTTAAGAAATGAATAGAAAATTCGCGGAAATCTGGGATATCAGTTGGCGAGTCAGAAATTGAAAAGATCATTCACAGAAAGTGATAATACCATGTTTTGCCGAAACTACAATTTACATTTGATGTTTTGCATGTATTTGTTTGTTTGGCTTGGTAGATATTATTATCTGCAATAATGGACTTTTGTTTTATAACTGGTTCTCTCATTCAAAATATGTATGCGTATCTCAGAAAGTATGGTTAGTATACATGTATAGAAAGGGCACTTTTCAATTTTCACTTCATACTTTCAGCAGTTAAATTGTCCAACCTGGTTGTTATCGTAGGTCATAGAAAGCATTGTTGGGTAAATTTTTCAAAACGATCCACGGCTGTAATAATATCCTGTAATCTGAGCTCAAAAATATTAAAGACAACTACAAATAGAGACTATATATTTAGTCTCCTGACCACACTAAATCCATCATAATACTAATAGTAATCATTTTAATACTGTTGTGGAGTCCACTGACAATAAGGCATGGTCATGCCCCCCCCCCCCCCCCCCCCCCCACCGGGCCCCCACCCTCCCTACACCACAACTCTTAATGTGTCTGATTCATGGAACACTAACAAAGTTAATGTATTATGTTTTGATGCATTTTTGTATCAGTGAATGTAATTTTGAAGAGATCTAAAGAAATAATTACATGAACAGATTCAAATTCTTATGTATTTCTTTGTTTGTATTGCTTATGTTATTGTTTAGTGTTTTTAACCAGTTTATTTTCATGGTAAACATATATATAATAAAGTTATTTTGATGCACATTTAGTTTGTACTTGATCAAAAATATATCATTGTTTGTAATTATTGGTACTATATTTGCTTTTTTATACATAAACGCTCCATTAAAAATGTCACTTCCGTGTGTGACGCATCACGCTTTAACAACATTTTTCACAACAACCAAATATGCAATATGCTCAAATTTGGTATCATATGATGCGCAGGAATCTAAGGAAGACGTCCATGAATTGACAAGCAGATATTATTAAGCATCGTGGTGTAATCATGAACAATATGAGATCGGGACTTCATGACCCCTAAGGCCTAAACCCACCATATAGCTACAGTAGGGGTGATTTTCTTAAAACTCATTCTGTGGGCTTCGAGCAGCTTGTCCGCGAGGTTGTCCACCTAGGTTGTGATCCTAGAAGGTCCTAGAAGCCATTTCTGGTGGCCAACCTTTTACAACAGGCAAAAGCTGACAAACCCCCTTTGCCCCCTGGGTAAATGTAAATTCCTTACTTGTTAACAATGTTGATGGTACACATTCTCTCTCCATCAGTTTACAATTGGCATTCCATAGATGTAAACCGCGGTTTGAACCGGGGTTTGTACAAACCTCCTTTGTGAATACGGGCCATTGGGTTTAGCAGTCTTTTGAATGTATATTGTGACCTAAAATCAGTGAAAATGCGTTTTTAGTTTAATTGGCAAGGTAGTTAACTCAAGGGACACAATCCTATTCTATCTATTAAAAGGACAGCCCCTCTTTTGCAAGCCAAATTTCAAAAGTTGCGAGGTTATTTACGAAAATGTCATTTAATAGCATGCCTGAACAAATTAGGGCTTGAAATCTCTTTTTCGTGGAGTTATAGACCTAAATCTAATAAACCATCGTCCAACGGTTAATTGTGCAGTATACGTATATTCACCCGTCGAGAAAGTTCGCTCATGTATTCCAAGAAGTGCCACAGCGCTATGCGTGACCGCTTTGTGTCCCGCGCATACATAACAATAGGTAAGCGATTAGTAAGCAAAATAACCAAACCTCGCTTAAACTGGCTACATGTAGTTATCTATTCTTCATTTTTGAGATCTTTTTCCGTGACATACCTTTACAGATGTCGGCTTCGCAATACCTTTACAAGAATAAGTACAATATTGTTGTTATATTATGCCAAATCAGTTAAACTCCTTTATTGACCGATATATAGTTTGATGGAGGGACGCATTCGTTTTTCATTCGCAGAATCCAAATTACAGGGCTGTTCGATCTGATTTGTTTTGTGTGTGTTACATTCATCCCCATCCGTCAACTGGAAACTGTTCAGACGTTTTGTAAAAGAGGGACTGTCCCTTTAATGAAAATTTCTCTGAAATTGAGAGTATATCATTTTTGGGGCTAAGAGAAGCACATTTCCTTGATTCGTCGGCCAATTTGGATTTTTGTATTTAAAAAACATCCTCAAATTTTCTTGTCTGGTACTTGGCAGATTTGGAATCAGCACCCCCAAATTGGAAAAAAAACCACTGCTTTCTTGCTTAAAAAGGCGAAAATTTGCGTCAGCTCTACAACGAATTACTGTTTAATCTGTATGAGGCTTCTGACCGTTCATTAACGCTCTTGAGCAGAATGGTTATCAATGATAGATATCGTCATCATAAAGGGGCATTTAAAAAAATATATAACCCTATTTTATACCCCCTCTTACTATGGTAAGAACAACACGATAGAACAACACGGTAGAAGAGAAATGTTGAAGCTCCAAGTAATTATTTTTCATACAAAATTGTGCATTTGATGTTTTGTTAAAATAATAATTCAATAACAACTAGGCTATCTAAAAACCTATTACGATTTTATTCAAAGCAGTCTATAAGCATTTTTGGTATTTTTCTAAAAAGTCTAAATGTCTCCCGGCCGGTAGACTTATGAATAAAATATCTTGAAATCAAAATGTTCAACTATGAGAGCAATTCTAACATTACATGTTTTTTTTCAAGGAACTTTCAAATCAATTTAGTGTCAAGAGTCATTCTGGGAAGTACCAACACTCAAGTGAACCTTTAAATTGAGGTTATATCATTCTGGGGGGGGGGGGGGGGGGGTCGGGGGTAAGGAAAGGAAAATTTCCTGTAGTTTGGCGGCCATTTTTGATTTGTGCATTTTGAGAAAAAAAATCGAAGTTTTGTGATTGGCACTCTTCAGATTTAGAATCAGCATGACGAAGTTACCTAAACTAAGTTGAAAAATACAATTTATTCAGCCACATGGGGAAGATTGGGCCTACTTTTTACAACGATTACATTTGTACATTGAAATACCCATTCATATTGTACATACAATGGATTTGGTGGCCATTTATGAATCTGAACTTTGCCCCAAACACAATAAAAAGCAGCTTTTAGCACATATTTAGTTTCAATTTATTGCAAGATTTATTGCAAGTTAACTCGACAAACAAAATTTTAGTTGATTTATTTTTGTAGAATGGCGTTTAAATTGGGATCATTCTGGGGGGAGGGGGCAAGTTTTAGGCGGCCATTATGGGTTTTACAAAAAACCGCTCATGGTCTCGTACCTGGCACTCAGCAGATTTCATTACACTAACTGGTAATTGTTTCAAGATTTGATTTTACCACAATATTTTTACATTTCATTATTAATATTTCGCGTAAAAATCAGAGATATTCCTCACTTCATGGCTGAATGCGCACAGATTACAGACAAAATGACCCACTTTCAAAAGTCACAAGAACTTGCGCATGCCTGCCGTTGTTGTGATACAGCACGTGTGGCTGAATGCATTGATTACCGTAAAAGTTTGACTAGAGGCGCTACTTTCTCACAGTATTAGCAGGTATTATCAACAGCCCCAGCCCCGTCCACAAGGATCTAGTATAATGAATATGTATCTAGCCCTTTGTCAACGATCTTCGAGCAGGTCTTAATGAATATTCATGATAGCATAATCATGTAAAATTGAGAAGAGGTAAACGTTACTTAGGGTAAAAAACCCACCAAGCAAGCAGAAGTAGCTCTTGGGTCGGTGGTTGGTGCAAATCATTCTAGGCATGGCGGTATGTAAAGCCGTAGGTTCAAGTCGCATTGGATTAATTATGTTTTTATTCTTCGATTTCATAGGAAATTTTGTTTTAACAAATGCCACCGTTTTGTGCATAGGAATAGGAAGGAAAATCATTTACTTTTTGTCAGATACACAATTATGACATTCAGATGAAATCATGGCATTCCCTGTCCCACCCCACCACGCCCCACCCACACACACACACACAAACACACTAGTTAAGAGTCGTGTAGGCGGGGGGGGGGGGGGGGGGCATGGGCGTCGATCTGTCATTGATACCCATTCATCCGGGGGGATGATCTATTCATCCATCCCCCTGATGAATGGGTATTACGTAAGTATCGACGCCCATGGGGGGGGGGGGGGGGGGGGGGGGGTGCATGTCCGTCGCCAAAAATGTTCGAGGCCGAGACCGAGACCACTTATTCAGTTGTTTCCCCAAGCCCGCCAAATAGTGGTAAAGGGGGAAGGGGCAACTTGTAACTTGTAACGTGTTATTAAAATAATGTTTGTTATGAATTTTCGACACCCTTGGGCCTTGGTCTATTTAACGATGTCTCTCAAGGGCAATTCCACGGTAACGGAAGGACATTCAGACACAATTTTGGAACTTAAATCAAATAATTCCAGGATCCTGCTTTTGATTTTTTATTCTAAATGGCATGTATTTGATCCTTGTTGGGACACCTTTGATTTCCACTATTTCTAAAATTTTGACCGCATTATGTAAATTAGATATGGACACTAATGAGGCCGGTAACGGAAGGACGCCAAAATGGACATGGATTTTCAAGTTTTTTAGTTATGACCCAATCTCTGCGAAGTTACGAGGTTTATCATGTTTAGTTGGCTACTAGTCAGTTTCCTTATGTTCACAGAGTATAACACCACCTTTTAAGAAAAAATATCTACATTGGTATATTAATTATGAGAAATTAATTACTCCAGTGTTCGGTAACGGAAGGACGGTAACGGAAGGACCTCTGAAAAGTCTATACGAATTGTACAATAAAATTAATTTTGAAATTGAAAGACCATTTATGAGAAGGAAACATCTATTTTGTGGTCTAAAATGAGTTTGTATTATAGATAGCATAATGACATCACAAGCATTTACATTTCTATTTTTTTCTTACTATATTTCATGCTCCAATGGCTCTTATTCATGGTCAATCCATGGTAACGGAAGGACACTCAGACACAAATTGTCAACTTTAAGAAAGACATTTTTAAATACTTGTGTTGTTAGAACAGTCTATTTTGATAACAACATACTTCCAAAACATACAGTTTTAAGGTCCCATAATTTTGTTAGTTTTTTTAATCTCCGCACATTATTGAATATGCAACAAATGAGGTCGGGTAATGGAAGGACACCAAAATGGACAAGGTTTTGTTATCAAATCAGTTTTAACTAAAACTCTGTGATATTAAATAATACAAAATATTTTAAGGGTACACATTTCATTCTCTGAAGGGTTAAGAAGAATTTACTTGTTCTTTGATTAAAATTTGTCCGCAGATATTTGAGTTATTTCACACAAAGCGGACCAATGTTCGGCAACGGAAGGACATAATGGACTATAATGTATGATATGACACAGTATTGTCATTCCATGTTAAATCACCTTTTAAATCAGTGAACATTTTCACCGCAGCCCCCTTCAAATTTGCTTATATTTGGTATGTATGATATTTCAACCTTTAAAAGCGCAAGTATTTAAGTTTTAGCCCAATCCGCCAATGGTTTTGCGCTCATGGTCGATTCTTATGGGGGAGTTTTGTAAGAAATGGGGCGTGGGCACATCTACAAAGTATATGGTCCACATAGGTGGACCATTTACACGCAATATATGGTAATACACGGGAGATTACCGTACTGCATATTCACACACTGTACCGGTTCATCTGTTGAACGCTGTGTGTTAGGATGCATCGGTAATGAAAACAGACAGGAAATAATCCTTTTTTTTCTACATTTTGCAATCTTCAAAACAACAAAGTCGGTAATTATTATGAAAGTATATGACTTATGGATCACATAAACGAAAGTTTTTTTGCATTTGCTTGTAATTTAGGAAGAAATCGGCCGACAAAATTGTTTATGTTTTTGGATAGTGCAGCAGGCGGAAAAGGTTGGTCTCCACACAATGCTACTGTAATGTACCTATGTGTGGGCGTGGGCACCATTTTTCAAATGGCCATTGTCCATTAACCGTTGGGTCAATTTATTTTGTAATGGTGTCATTGGACTGGGGATGTTATGTGGCAATCCATTTATGCCATTTGTGTTCATGCATGAGCGAGTTGGATACGATAACCTTTGACCTTAGATTTTGACCTTCCGTTTTACTCGTGGATCAAATAATTTTGAGAATTGTTTTTGCTTAAATCTTGGCTTGATATAATTTCTACAACATATTTAAATAATTGGAGATACATTATTTCTTGCTTTTTCTACAGCCTTGTTTTTAGTTTGCAAATTTCATGTAAAATTTAATTATTTTAGACCTACACCCATGTCCCAAGAATTCTATAGGGGTGTATTGTATAAAAAAAAAGACCTATTCAAAGTCATGATCAGAGCCTATTCACACCCTGGCTCACCACAGTTAAATAGACCTACTAATCCCCATACAATAGAAATCCAGACAAATGGCATCATGGTACAGGGGCCCTGTTGCAGAAAGAGATAAAATCAATTGTGAGCAAGATCAAATGTTTCTAAATGCACAAATCTGATTGGTTGAAACACAGAAAATTACTAGTCTGACCACGCTACGCCACTGATAGGTGGCCCTTGCAGGTATTGTATCATTATTTTGGTTTTCATATATAAGAGACCAATTTTTGAACATAAATTTTGTCATAATATGTAATATGAGGTACCTTGTCCATCTGTTACCATGTGTATGGTAACGGAAGGACATTTTCTTTTGTTATTTATTAATTAACGAAGAAACAATGAGTAATACAATTGTTAGCAATGGAAGGCCTACTTGAACTTGCTTTGCACTGAAGATTGGTCTGCTCTCTAACAATTATGTGAGCCACAAAATAAAAAATATTGATTTTTTTTGGTAACGGAAGGACATTTTCATAGGCTGAAAATAAGAAGTCATTGAAGCATAACAAATCAAATAAATCATACAAATTTACTATTTTACGAAATGGTCATATCTCAGGAGTCAGAATAATGGTTTTTAGGCTTAACTGGGGAAATATAAAACAAACACAGGATCAAAACACTTTTTCACAAAAATGTCAAATTTGTGGGGTTCAATTATGGTTATAAAGTTATTATAAAAAAACAACTAAAATTATGTAAAACTAAAATTTTCTCATTGAATTCCAAAAATATAGAATTTAAGCTTCGATTTGATACCAAATTTGTATCATAAAAATGCTTGCAAAATTGTTGGTCAAATGTCCACTTTGGCGTGGAATTGCCCTCAAGCTACCCATCATCCTTCCCTTCGACCCCTCCAAAATATTTCACTGAACATCACGACCAGTAAATCAATGAGGATTACGTATTGTATTTGAATTACTTTAAGAAAATACGCGCCTTAAAGCCAAATCCCCTAAATGCTGGTAGATGACAATTAAAAACAATTCAATCAAATTAAACATGTTAAATAGCAATGTAGCTATCGAGTATGTATGTACAACATGCATTCTGCCTCATAGCCATTGGTTCCTGATATGTTTGAATAAGGGAATGTGTTTTACATTAACATGTTATAGTATTTTCACAAATCATTCCATAGAAAATATTCCATGTACAAATATTTATTAAAAAATCGCTCTATATTTAAGCATTATGTTCATCTAATAAGGTAATTTGTCTTTAACTAGTTTTCTCTTTCCAGTTGAATTTCTATTCATCACGATCACCTGTTTGGTTTCCATGTGATTCTTTTGTTATCATATTTTACGACGCACACTGAAGCTGTTACTAGGCAGATAAACCTCGTACAAGCAGTCGATCTGTTTGAATATTACGTAACTATGCATTATAGCGCTCTCTGCATGATAGTCCATTTTGTAATGGCATATTATGCCGTTGATTTACAGTCGATTAAGTGATCGAGGTTATCCCAGATGTCGTCATATTTTGAGGCACTTGGGCAAGAAAATATAGTAGCGACCTTGTCTATCGGAGGAGAAATGTTGTCCCTTTATCAATCTGAGTGGACTTTGGGGCCAACAATTGATTTATATTGGGATTACAGATACTTGCTAACTTTATTCTGGTATTAACGTGTGTGAGGTGTGTGCGCTATGTGCGTACTGTATTTGAATGAATGCAACAAAACCAATCATGAAAACATTGTTTTAAATGCAGGATACAAAAGAAACAAATTAATTGAAACAATTTAAAACAAAATAAATAAAAGAATATAATGAACAAAAAATGACGAGAAAAAAGTGAAATGAAAGGAGAATGACACAAAACAGGGAAACAGAACCAACAACTAATAATATTAAAAAACGGCAGGACTTCATTTGGGTGGATTGATCCGCGTACTTTGAGATCTAAAAACAAACCAATACCATCTACCGTTTAAAGCATATTCTCTCAGCCTTTTCACACATCTTCGTCATGTTTCATTCATGCTTATGTATAATTATTCAGAACAGGTGTACGATCTATTGCATTATTTGAGGCGCTAGGAGGAACATTATTGTTCGAACTGTATTATTCTGTCCAAGCAATCGTTATCCTCATTGTGCTCTCCGCATTATCTGTTTTGAAAAGGAACTCATGATGCACCACCAACAAGACTATTCACACTATTTCAAATGAATAGCAACAACATATATATTTGCATAATCTCTTGAGTTTCATCTCAACTATAGAGATAGAAACATATTGCATAACATAGCAGTTTCCAAGTTACAACGTGCAGCACTAGCAGCATAAAATCAAAGAATGCATGACACGGCATCTCAAGTTCGAATCTGACAAACCATGCATAATGAACATAATCGTAGTCATAGCGTGCGTGTGCTGTGTGCATGTATACTATAACGGGTGTGTTTGTGTCCGTGTGTGTGTGTGGGGGGGGGGGGGGGGAGGGGGCGGGGCTGGGTTGCTCAACATTGCTTCCTATTCATAAGTTGTTATTAATTCTTGGTCGGAAAAGAGTAAAATAAAATTTGTGCTTGATGAAGAGTTGGCTGAAACAGGGTGATGAATCAATTTTAAAATGACCCTACCCCCTCCATCCACTAATATATAAAGCTTAATACTATTACTAGCAGAATGTCAGGACTTCACTTACCTGAATGTAATAATTGTGTATTTAAGTTAACACAGAAATGATAATTTTCATTCCCATTCCTATGCACAAAACGTTGGCATCTGTTAAAACAAAATTTCCTATGAAAAAAAAAAAAAAAAAAAAAATCACTTATCCAGGGCGTCTTGAACCTACGGCTCTTCATATCGTGATGCAATTTTACCTTATCCTGATTTGCACCAACCACCGACCCAAGAGCTACTTCTGCTTGCTTGATTGGATTTCAACCCTTAGTAACGTTCATCTTTTCTAACTTTGCGTGATAATGCTATCATGAATATTCATTTAGACCGGCTCGAAGATCATTGACAAAAGGCTAGATACATATTCATTATACTGGATCGTTTTGGATGTTTGCTGGCGCTATTGATACTCCTCTAAACCAGTAGCGCCTCTAGTCAAACTTTTACGGTATGGTGTGTGAAACAATGCTGATTGAAATTCCATCCATTTGGGATTTTTAATGGCACATGTGGTTAAATGCATGAACTGCAATTGTAAAACAGTGCAATAAGAAAATTCTCAATACTCAATAAACTGCAATAATGATAATACATGTATTCATTTTGTGAATTTGGGATTAATAAAATACCTTTCATTTTTACATAATGTTTACCCTACTACCCTGCATATATTTTGGCGAAACAAAATCTTGAAACGATTCTTGGTTATAACAGTATGAACTTTTGTTTATGTTCGGTTTATAATCTAAACCGCAATTTTCAATACCATGCAATGTGATGATAATAGTGATGACGATGATTATATTTGTTTATATAAATTTCATAAATAAACGTAATAGTAGTATCAGTAGTAGTGGATAATCTTTATTATATCCTTCATTAATGAAATCCTTTTCAGTGATTGGTCTACATAGCGTCATGTAACCAAACATATTAATGCCCATGGAGAAAAATGAGCTATACGTCACGTCATTCATGGTATAGCACTACTATACCATGAATGACGTCACGTATAGCACATTTTTCTCCATGGGCATTACTATGTTTGGTCACATGACGCTATGTAGACCAATCACTGAACAGGATTTCATTAATGAAGGATACAATGAGTTAGTAGGGTTTTTAACATATTTTGCATACAGTGTATGCTTCTTTTTACACATTTTACGTAAGGAAGTATTAAACCATGGTTTTGTATTATTCATATAGCCTTTTTTTTTCTTAAGAGGGAAACATTTATTATATAATTCGGTGGATTCACAATACAGTGCGCCACCTATCGGTTGCAGCGGACAGGCCAATTTCCAACTTCGGGGTCGACATCACAGTACATGTGGATGTGGTTGTGGCAAGATTGGTAGAGCGCGCGCTTTCCGATCATGAGATCCCGAGTTCGAACCCTGCCCACTGCCTTTGGGGAGTATGCAAAAGTATGCAATATCATTGTGTGGGTTTGAAATGTATCTGTTGACCATGGGTAATAATAATTAAATAATTATTTAAGCGCTTAGAGGCTCTTTGCAATTTTCGCTATATAAATGTCTATTATTATTATTATTATATTACAGCCTAGCACCACTGAGCTGTATACTGCCTTATATTTCGATGTCGACCATTGTCTGCTGCAACCGATAGGTTGCGCACTGTATTGTGAATCCAAAGTATTGCATACATTTGTCAAAGAATACATCAAACCTTTGATTTACATCTCTAATTCTATATATATAAAGGACCAATTCAATTTACTTAGCATTGAACAAAAGCGTGCAATGGTTTCATCATTAATTGTGCGTTTGTAATAAAATGACTTAGTACGTTCATTTGTGTAATTCAATATTGCAAATATTGCACAATGATCACTAAAACCACTTGTTAAAATACCAGCAAATAATATATCATGTTCATTTAAATAAGTAAAAATATTGTCTAAAAGAGTGGCACATTCAGTTGTAATACGGGTTGGTTTTGAAATTAAAGGAATAAAAGAATAAGATGACTATATATCTAAAAAAATAACTATTTATTGAGGTCGTTAAATTTAATAAATTAGCATTAAAATCAGCAAGTAAAAAACATTGCTTTACTCGCTAGAAACATGTTGTAAGAATGATTCTAAGTGGTCAAAAACAATGGCAAAGATTTATCTGGTGGTCTATAAATTACGGTAATAATACAACTTTTACCTTGATAGGTAATTTCAACGCATACATTGTCTATGTCATCATTCATTTTATCAAGGTTATAGCGTCTGACACATTGTATTTCATCACGGGCATAAATACCAACACCTCCTCCACGTTTACTGTTGCGATTATTAAAAAACAATGAGTAATTGTGTATAGACAAATTTAAACCATCATGTTCCTTTAACCACGTTTCTGATAAGCCAATGAGTGAGAATTTTGAGTCAAAACAATTTTAAAAAGGTATACATTTCATCAAAATTTTTCTTCAGGCTTCTGCAATTAAAATGCACCATAGATAATTTCTCAGTGTCATCACTTTTTATATTTTTGTTAAAATCAGCTGGAGTACTGTATGTAGAATCGTAAGGAAATCTATCGAATGTCATATTCATAATTATTGGCAAGATAAGCTATATTATTGCTAAACATTGGTATTGAGAAAGCGTGAGTGTATACTGTGTAAGTGGAAAGATAAGACATAGTCAAGTGTGCATGAGAAAACAATTATTGGTAACAAAAACAAAGACAACAACAAGAATTACTTTACACAAATATAAGAAGATTTAACTCCTGAGAAAAAAATACAATTACAAAGCATTCATAAATAAATAAATAGAATAAGTTATAAAAGGTAAAAACTGAAGAAAAAAAAAGAAAAAAGAAGAGATTTAAGAATTAAATATTTATAGCATAACCATAAACTATAAAGTAAGTAAAAAAAACAATAAATGAAACTAAATTAGAAAAATAATAATGAGTTCGTTCAAAGTAAAGTCAATTGAGAGGGTCGTGAACCTCCCAGGGAAAATATAAGTTCTTCCATTTTGTATCTCTTTCTCTCTATTAGTCTATTGTTTGTTTTGTTTTGTTTTGTCTTTCTGTTCCTTCTATATATGACATGTATTTACCTCAGTTTTCGTGCTTCTTATATCGTACCGATGACTTTTCTGATTGACTTTCCGTTCGTTGCAGGGATATTTCAAATCAAACCTGCGAACAAGATTTGACGATGATCTCTGCTCCATTGTAGGGCCGGAAGAGTTACTCAAGGGCAAGGACATGATTATTGCACAACGGACATACGTCAACATGTATATTACCTTGTCATCGCTGGCGATAATGGTCCTGGAAAACCTCCCAGCGCACATGAAAGATGATGTAATATATTTTACAACTTTTAATGTTTCACTATCATGATAGTATTTTCAAATATTCACATTCTGATCTGCACCTTGTTATTCGGAGCATTAATCAAAGACTCATTTAATTGCAAATATAATTATGTTAATGTTAGCAGCAATTTGGTGAACAGCACTGTGTTTCATTTTAATATTCAAATTCATTTTAAAAAGGGGTTTCATTTTATACCATAGAAACATGACTCTCTGAGAATGTGATGCTCACTGTCTGAATGTTATTATATTTCAAAACTTACTGCGAAACGCCCCGACGCGATTGTATCTAATGACAATGGTTATAACAAGTAAGCTTATAATAATTGTATATTATGTGTAGATATGATAGTTAACATTTGAATTTATCTCATAATGCTGGGATAATTGAATCTAGCTCAGTTGAGTCTGGTACCTATTGATTTTACTTACGCTCAGATAACTAGCATTGTGATCAACACACCGCAACTCTCATCCAACATGCCGAAGAGACTTGGTGATGCTTTGCAGTCCTTTCCGAAACTTGGAGAAGTGACCATCAATAAACCAACGAAAGTTGACTCGCTGCCTCACCTCACCAATGTCAAATCCTTGAAGCTACACAATTTTCCGCAAAATTGTGGCGACTTCTCAGGTCTCATGACCGCACATCACCTAGAGGAGATCGCGGTGACAGAAGATATGTTTGAAAAATACCTGGTAATAATCACTTTTTAATTTTATTTTAAATCATACATTACCGTGTATAGTCTTAGACCCTAACTAGACGTACTAAATACACAAACATAATAATAAACGTTCAATAGTCATGAAAGTGAATCATATGAACCTTTTTTGTTAATGATTTGAATGAATAATTACTATTGATTAAAACAAATGTTCGAATCCCCTCGCGGAATGTATCGGTGGATAAATGATAATATAATCTAAACTGCGATTTTGAATACCATGCGATGTGATGATAATAGTGATGGCGATAATAAAATTGGTTATAATTGTCGCAAATAATTGTAGTCGTAGTATTATTAGTAATAATATTGATATAATGACGATAATTATTGTAGTAATATGTTTATATCGCGCATGCGCTGTCAGAACTTGTAATAGAGAACGGAAAGTACAGCATATATCTACACTGTTGCCCATAAAGTTGGAATATTTTTTTTAAAGATAAGGCTTCTTTCTTTTCCCTGTTTTTGCGCCTAATAAATCATTTTAAGACTAAATATAATTATTGTATAATGTGTCGAGAATACGAATGTATAATAAATGGTTGCATACATTTGCATTATTTAAGTTTGCCTTTTGTTTTGAGCTTTGAGAGGCAGGACCTTTGATGATTTGCCCCCTTCCCTCTCCAAAACGTCCAAGAAGTCTCCGTAATGGTTCATTTCTCAGAGTTGGCAGTACGATTTTAAACCCAAATTGGCACATAGGCTCTCTTATAAGTCGGATCAGATGATCCCTCTTGCTACCGGTCAACAATGTAACCCTGTACCACCTGTCACATGGTCGAACCCTTGGCGTTTAAACCGAGGCCCTCCTCTTGAACAATGGCCCAACATGAGGAGGGGGTGCTGGACCTTCTGTCAGAATTAAAACTCAAGATCTGGATTAAGAGCTCCTTTCAGCTCATTCAGCCTCTACCGATTCACCTTGCCAGTGCCGCAGAGTAGGCAATTATCCTTCATCAACATGGAAACGAGACAACGAAGAGGTCGTAATGCCCAAGGCCAAAACGGGCCCAGCTCTACAGGTACTGGTAGAGCTAGGAAACCGGCGAATGGTGATCATTCTAGTGCCAAGCCAAAGTTTTTCGAGTTGGGTCCAAAGCCGCAAGGATGTGTCAGCTCTGAGAAAGGTATCATCAGGAACCACACATATCTTTGTATTTGCACTTACAATGTAAGAACACTTAGGTCAGATGAAGACCTAGACACACACCTTGAAGAAATAGAGAATGTGAAGTGGCATGTTATAGGGCTCGCAGAAACAAGAAGACCGCCAAATCTCATTAAGTTCAATTGGTGTGGTCACACATTATTTACAAAAAGAGGAAATAATGGAGTAAGATTTCTGGTTAAAAAGGACATTAAAAGTAACGTAGTGGAGTATAAGGAAATGTCAGACCGGATGGCATATTTGAAAGTTTCAAACTAATAAGCAACACACAATGAAGATTATTCAAGTTTACGCACTCCCTTCAGCTCAGGAAGATAAGACAGTCGAAGACTGGTACACTGACCTATTCCGAGTAATGGTAATGGAAAATACATCCTTTACTATACTCATGGGAGACCTAAATGCAAAAGTAGGTATGAGAAAAGATGAGGAGGAGAATAGTGTAGGTCCATTTGAACCAGAACGAGAGAGGAGAAAGGCTTCTAGAATATGTTGCAAGTAGAAACATGGTGATTGGCAATACATGCTTTAACAAACCTAAAAGATGGTTATTGGATGGTTATGCAGCAACACATAATATGATAGATTACATTATTACTGACCACAAGAGAATACTGATGGATGTAGAGGTTATACCGAAGGTCGACACAGGCATCGATCACAGATTTGTTAGACCAAAAGTAAGGATTAATAAGAAGATGGAAAGGAAAATACATATTGACCTGGGACAGCTTGCCAAAATACAACACCAATTCCAACTTTAACTAGACAATATATTCTTATTTCTAAACCCCTAAAAAAAAGCTCGGAAACTCAAGTTTGATCGATCATATCTCTCGTATTATTTAATTAGCATATTCGAAATCGGTGACACAATAAAGCATTATGTGTGGTGATTATGCAATTGGGGCGATTGCAGTAGCCCAGAGAATAGGGGGAGGCAGGAAGTGAAATGTCGCAAAATGGCCCCAATGCATTTAATTTACGAGTGCATGACTGTGTTGACCAGTTTTCTAAAGGTTAACATTCTATTGAATACTGCCACCCTTTCCATTCATAAAAATTGTTGAATCTGATACCATTTTAATGAAAATTATCTCTTCATTACGATGGCATTTTTTGTAAAAATAGCTATATCATTGGTTATTTGGTCTTGTGTACATTTTAT